>CAUYLG010020655.1:0-20891 GCA_963573385.1 Cacajao melanocephalus
TCACTCATAGGTGGGTGTTGAACAATGAGAACACATGGACACAGGGAGGGGAGCATCACACACTGGGGTCTGTCAGGGGGAAATAGGGGAGGGACAGCGGAGGGTGGGGAGTTGGGGAGAGATAGCAGGGGAGAAATGCCAGATATAGGTGATGGGGAGGAAGGCAACAAATCACACTGCCATGTGTGTACCTATGCAACGATCTTGCATGTTCTTCACATGTACTGCAAAACCTAAAATGCAATTAAGAAAAAAAAAAGTAAACGAATAAAAGAATGGCTACTCCATAGACGGAGCAGACTGGACGGCTGCTGGTTGCCCACTTTTGTGGTTATTTCTTGATGAGATGCAAAACGAGGAGTGGGTTATTCATGCCTCCCCTTCTTGGACCATATAGGGTAACTTCCTGATGTTGCCATGTCATTTATAGACTGTTATGGTGCTGGTGAGAGTGTAGCAGTGAAAATGACCAAAGGTAACTCTTGTGGCCATTTTGGTTTTGGTGGGTTTTGGCCAGCTCCTTTAGTGCAAACCGTTTTATCAGCAAGGTCTTTATGACCTGTATTTTGTGCTGACCTCCTATCTTATCCTGTAACTTAGAATGCCTTAACCACCTGGAAATGCAGCCCAATAGGTTTCAGCCTCATTTTACCCAGCTCCTGTTTAAGATGGAGTTGCTTTGTTTCACAGGCATCTGACATTTCCCCTCTCCCTTTTATAAGAGAACACTTAATCCTAAGGGATGCAGAGGGACAAAGATCCCTCTTCTGTAACTTCTTCAGGCTGAATAGGGGTAATGATATGCCTGCCTACTATGAGGGTCTCTTGCATTCAGGGTAGAGAGAAGCTCAGTCAGAAAGTATCAGTATGGTAAGGTCTATTTATACCTCTTGAGTTTTGACAGAAGGTGAAATCTGGAAGACTAGTAAGTGTATAATTTAAGAAAACATTCAGTAAGCTTGTCCTGTATTTCTACACAAAGAGTATAACAGCAATATATTACACAAAAATAAAGCAAAATAAGTGAAGTTATTTCAAGTAAACTAAATTAGAAGGCTTTCCATGAACTGGGCAACTGTTGGAACTAAGTTGATATGGGGCTGTTAGCTGATTGTAATGTGCCCAGAATTAGAATACCGATTCAGACTTTTACATTACCCATCCCTCTTGTTTCTTATGAGCAGCAGTCAGAGATTACTGGTTGGTTCACAGGAATAAGCAGGGTCAGCCTAAATTGCAGAAACAAATTGAGACTAGAATTTAATAACAAGTATACCATAGTTCCTGAAACATAATATTTCTCTCTCCAGTTTCTGATTTTTACTAAAGACAAATCATGGTAAGACTGATTTGCTTTATTATACTTGGTCTGATTATTTGTACAAAGTGCAGCAAGAATAATTATATTTCACGTAGGCTGTTTTAAAATTGGCTTTGATGGAACTCTGTTTCACAGAAGGAATCTTAGTTAAGACTTTTTTAAAGCCAAGCCCTGACATGGGTTTTTATCCTCAAATACCTACCTTTTGAGGTCTCAAGATAACTTGGGGCTCCTGGACCTGTAAGAAAGTGACATTCTTTACTTACCGTAGGTCAGAAATCCTGTACAGGGACTGTGTAGGCAAGGTATGAGACCACTTCCCCAAAGGGCTTTTATTGGCTCTACAAGTCAAGTTTGACTCCTTAAAGGAAAGCACGCATTCCAGTCAAAGTCTTGGCAAAATAACCAATTTCTCCAATTGTGTCTTGTAAGAAAAGAAAGCAGATTCTTGTTGCACCTATGCAAATAACTATATTGCCATAAGTTAAGAATACTCATAACTAGTTTCTAAATTCTGGAGAAATCAGGTAGAGAGAAACAACTATGTTCCAAATTTTGTTCACAGCAGTATTCTGTACTCAGTTGCTTCAAGCTGCAAATCACTCAGAAGTTTCCTTGACTCTGAAAAACAAAACAAAGGATCAGCAATGTTTTAAGCAAAGTTAAAAAAAATTACTTCAGTTTTCCATTGGTTCAGTTAATTCAGTTGACTTCTATTCTATTTGATATTCACTAACATTCCAGCTCTTATGAGAGTTCTGAAAGTTGTTTCCTTATTCTATTGTTACAATATCCAAAGTTATTAGAAACCTCCCTTTAAGAACACCTGCTAGAGTTCTATAGTTGATTATAAGCCACCTTCTAAAGAGAATTAAAATAAGACAACAGTTTTCTGTGGACTATAAAAAGTTTTAGAACAGCCACTATTAAAGCTACAACCTATAAGGAAATTTGGTTACTTCTTTGGCCCACAAAATTTTACATAGTTATCATAATTGTTAATAACATACGCTAAGTCATATTAGAATTATAGGAGTTTCCCATAACTTTGGAACATATACCAATAACACATTTATGCAATATAGTCCAAAGAAAGCAAAACACTATTTTACATTTGCTATTGCTTTCTGTATGATTTTTCTACCAAATCAGCCAAATTTCACATTTACATTAATTAACTATTAATGTTAAACTCAATTTTTAATACAACCTTATAGACACATTTACCCAATTTTAATGTTTAACCATAAGGTAAGATTCTTATAAATGTTTTATAATCCTTTACATTTGTGTATGTGTGTGTGAAAGAGCAGCTTAATGCTCTAAGAAAACCTGTTGTGCTTCTATTCCAATATTTAATTTACAGAAAAACTGAGTACTACCCCTTTAACTTTAGCCAATATGTTCACACAGAATCTCTTAAAATTAATTTTTATAAACCCTCCACAACTTGTTTAAACTTTTGGATTTTTTTCCTTGCTTAAAACAATCCTTCAACACTTTAGGCAGAACAGAAATCCACATTCCCATGACTTTTTATTTTTTTTGAGACAGAGTTTTGCTCTTGTCACCCAGGCTGGAGTGCAGTGTCATGATCTCGGCTCACTGCAACCTCCACCTCCTGGGTTCAAGTGATTCTCCTGCCTTAGCCTCCCGAGTAGCTGGGATTACAGGTATGCACCACCATGCCCAGCTAATTTTTGTATTTTTGGTAGAGACAGGGTTTCACCATGTTGGCCAGGCTAGTCTCAAACTCCTGACCTCAGGTGATCTGCCTCCCATGACTTCTTATAATCTTTTACCAAAAACACATTTTACTTTTTACATATCTTGCATATAAAATTGTTTCTTTAGTAGTTTCAATCATATGTTATAATGTTAACTCTTAGCAACTTTTATTTTTGGGGAAAACCCTGGTAAGTAAGGGATTCTAATTATGCACTGGGTGTGAAACCTAGCCTAGGACACACTAGGCAGAAGTGCAGATAAGAGGGGACTCTCCTGCATTGCCAGGGGGTGTGACTAAGTCCACATGTCCCCGGGCCTTATCAAGAATCTAGTGGCTTTAAGGTAGGTAAATTGAACAATTTTCAAAAGCCAAGGAAACAATTTGGCCTTAAAACATTTAGGAAATCTGATACCTGACCTTAATTTAGACCAAATGTCTACATTTTTGAGACATTTTATTTTACCAATAATATTTAAAACTGTCTTTATTTCCAAAATATTACTAAAGTCATGTGAACAAAAAGGCATTAAAGTTTCTATTTTTCTGACAAAATATTTGATTTAAGCACTTATTTTTCTAAGCCAATTAATTAGCGCTTTTTTATATATGAACATAAAACACATATAAATAGATTCAGCACTTGTAAGATTTTTCATTTGCTAGTGTCTTAATTGGATGACTGTTTTCAGGGTGGAGCCCTTGGAGGAACAGGGCCAGGAAAGCGTGCATTTTTAGGACCAAATAAACAGCAAATAAGCAGCTGAAGGCAAAGATGGATCCCCAAAATTAAGGGTGCCATTTTATACTGGTTCCTGGGTCCCCCAAAGGAGGGAAATATTACAGGAGAAGACAGCGCAGTGCTTCTACTCTGCATTTCATTGCAAGAGAACTCAGTCAGTCAGCTCATTTTGTAATCGGCCCACCCCTCATGGGAGTCTCATCTCTCAGTGGGGGTGGGGATGTTTCTTTATCTTCCAGGTGGCCAAGAGCATGCTTCTCTGATACAAGTGTGCAGAGTCAAGTATCCCTCCATAACTACTATTAGCCATCCCTTAAAGCATATTTCCTACCTACTTATTACACACCAAAGCTCTCTCAAAACGCAAAGTAATTTCCGATACCCTCAAAACCATTAGATAACACAATGCAAAACAAAATGGAGACTCTGAGAGGGGTCTATTTGCTTTTAATTCCTGGGGTTTCATGAGAAAAACAGAGGGTTTTTTTCTTTTTTCCCAAAATGGGGTCTGTGTCGCCTCCTCTGTTTTTCCCAAGGAGTCCCAGGCTACCAGTGACTGTCTTTGGGCCTCTTGTGTGTGCACTAAGAGTGGCAAGACAAAAAAAAAAAAAAATGGAGAAAAATAATACAGTCGACTGAGAAGAAGAAATCTATTTAAAAAAAAAAAAGTTCCAAGAAGAGAAAAACATACAGGCTTCTAAAATATATTTATAGCTTGTTTACTTTTAATTAAGCTGACTTTTAACCATAGTGTTCTATAAAAAAGAAATCCTTTCAGATCTCTCTCTTTTTTTTTTTTTCTGAGACAGAGTCTCGCTCTATTGCCCAGACTGGAGTGCAGTGGTGCAATCTCGGCTCACTGCAACCACAAAATCCCATGTTCAAGTGATTCTCCTGTTTCAGCCTCCTGAGTAACTGGGACTACAGGTGCGCGACACCACGCCCAGTTAATTTTTTGATTTTTAGTAGAGATGGGGTTTCGCCATGTTGGTCAGGCTGGTCTTGAACTCCTGACCTCAGGTGATCCACCTGCCTCAGCCTCCCAAAGTGCTGGGATTACAGGCATCAGCCACCGTGCCTGGCCTCAGATCTCTTATTACCCAACTTTAGCTATGCCAAGCGGCTATATTTCTAGCTTCTGAACTTTACCAAAGGTAACCTCCTAGGTGCTTAAAGAAAGGAAAATTTAAGACAGTCTACAGAGAAGAGAATAGAAAGTATCACGCAGATACTAAACCAGAAATGATTTACTTCCTAGGTGGGGAATTGAACCTGTACTGTCACTGTGAAAGTGGAAAAACCCTAGCTACTGAGCTACAGGACGGAGTCATCTCCATTTTCTTTCCCAGAAGAAGTCTGGAGTAGTTAATTTTGAGCTTGCAAAGGCTTTTAACTATTTAACAGGATTTTTAGAGCTAACCATGACATGAACCCCAACATTCCTGTTCCCTGAAGGTAGAGACAAAAACACAGTACCACCATATGGTTAAAGGGTCAACCTCCCAAGGACATGAAACAAGGTGGAGACTTCATTCAGTTTTTTGTTTGTTTCAGAACCTGCAGCCAAGTTTGTTACTGACCAGCTTGCTAGGTCATCTTGAAATTACAGGTGTTCTAAGCCCATGTTGTATCCTGAAGTACCCCTCGACACAGAAAAACTAACACAAAATACACCAGTTTAAAACTAGTCTTAGAATTCTTTTTCACATTAATTAAAACTTTACCGCGGAGATAAACACTGATTTATTTATTAATTTACCATTCATTCAACCATCTGTACAAAGAGAGAGAAGCCACAAATCTGACTGGTAAGAAATTCTTACTCTTTTGCCAGCATCCCAGGGTTCTGGGTTTCCTTTCCCTGAGTGACCCTGGCTTGTGGCATGATTGCCCTTGGGGCCAAACCATATCATAAAGGAAAATCATGATTTTTTTTCATTCTGGCCAGAGCAAGGTACTTGTGATAAAACATAGATATTAGCCACTCTGCCTAGTACCCAATATCAAACTGGCAAGGCTTAAATTTGGCCCCAGAGGGGCCCTGTCATCTTTAATCCACCTTCCGACTTAGAGTTTCAATATGTGGCCTCTAGGCAAGATGATGCCCTGAGTAATAGAAAAGATAAGAAAGGTTAAGGAAAATCAAGAAGGAAAGCATTGTCTGTGGCAGGGTGGGGAGGGCGAAATGATTAGGGAGGCCAGAGAAGGATTCACCCGTTGCAGCAACACTGAAAAGTTCAGGCAGCTATGGCTGCTGTCGTGAAGGAATTTTTTCTAGCAGTCCCGTCAGCTCTCAAGTTTCACCTTCTAGGGAGGAAAAAGCTCCCCATGTCCCACAGTCCTGTACATGCCTAACTTTGTCACCTACAACCATCTGCAAAGAGTACAAGGCAGATTAATCCAAGGAGAATAGCAGTTAGCACTCAGTAATGCCAAACCTCTTCTTAAAGGGACTTTACCCAGAGGGGCCTCAAACCCCTAATTCTTAGAAGGAACTCTAACCCTCCTTAGTTGAGCCTCTAACCTGAGGTTGGTCAAGTGTCCTTGCCTTTTATTAAGAGGGGTCTCTAACCCATTCTGTCTTAGGAGAGACTCTAACTCCCCTAAGTTGAACCTCTAACCCAATCCCATCCTTTACCTGGGTATATACACCCCACTTACCCAAAGTCAGCCAACTGGGAAGTGCAGATGATTTTCCTTTGCATCAGGTGGTCTCTTAAGTATTGTCCTTTCTGTAGTCTGCCAGAAATATGTTACAGGACCCCAAGGCTTACACAAAGGTAGCCATTGGGTCATGGTTTCTGCACATAGTCCCTTCTGTGGTTGCCAGAAATATGTTACAGAACAGGGGTCCTGATCCAGACCCCAAGAGAGGGTTCTTGGATCTTGTGCAAGAAAGAATTCAAGGCAAGTCTTCAGGGCAAAGTGAAAGCAAGTTTATTAAGAGAGTAAAGGAATAAAAGAATGGCTATTGTATAGACAGAGCAGCTAGGCATTCAGTTTTATAAGGGGAGTAGAGCATAAAAGTTCAGAAAATGTGCAGCGTGACAATGTGATAGAAAATAAAATCCCATTTTCGGAGGAGAGATTCAAGCCGGCTGCAAAAATTTGCATAAGTAATGAGGAGCTAAATGTTAATCCCCAAGACAATGGAGAAAATGTCTCCAGGGCATGTCAGAGGTCTCCATGGCAGCCCCTCCCATCACAGGCCCAGAGGCCTAGGAGGAAAAAAATGCTTTTGTGGGCTGGACCAAGAGTCTCTGTGCTGTGTACAGCATAGGGACTTGGTGCCCTGCATCTCAGCCACTTCAGCTGTGACTAAAAGGGACCAAGGTATAGCTCAGGCTGTGGCTTCAGACCATACAAGCCCCAAGCCTTGGCAGCTTCCACATGGTGTTAAGCCTGTAGGTGCACAGAAGTCAAGAATTGAGGTTTGATAACTTCCACCAAGATTTCAGAGGATATCTGGAAATGCCTGGATGTCCAGGCAGAAGTTTGTTGCAGGGGCAGGGCTCGCATGGAGAACCTCTGCTAGGGCAATGCAGAAGGGAAATGTGGGGTCAGAGCCCCCACACAGAATCCCTACCTGGGCACTGCCTAGTGGAGCTGTGAGTCCTTACTGGGGCACTGCCTGGTGGGGCTGTAAGAAGAGGGCCACCGTCCTCTAGATCCCAGAATAGTAGATCCACAGACAGCTTGCACTGTGTGCCTGGAAAAGCCACAGACATTCAATGCCGGCCCGTGGAAGCAGCACGTACCCTATAAAGGAGGCTGTACTCTGCAAAGCCACAGGGGCAGAGGTGTCCAAGACCATGGGAACCCACCTCTTACATCAGCGTGACCTGGGTATGAGACATGGAGTCTAAGGAGATCGTTTTGGAGGTTTAAGATTTGACTACCCCACTGGATTTTGGACTTGCATGGGGCCTCTGGCCCCTTTGTTTTGGACAATTTCTATTGGGAATATCTGTATTTACCCAATGCCTGTACCCCCATTGCATCTAGGAAGTAATTAGCTTGCTTTTGATTTTACAGGCTCATAGGCAGAAGAGACTTACCTTTTCTTGGATGAGACTTTGGACTGTGGACTTCTAAGTTAATGGTGAATTGAGTTAAGACTTTGAGGGACTGTTGGGAAGGCATGATTTGTTTTGAAATGTGAGGACATGAGATATGAAAGGGGTGGAATGATATGATTTGGCTGTGTCCCCATCCACATCTCATCTTGAATTCCCACATGTTGCGGGAGAGACCTAGTAGGAGAAATGCTAGTTGCACCATGTTACATGAAACTATTACTTTGCTGTTTTCTTTATTTGAAAATTAAACATGTTTTAAGGAGGTGCATATGAAGGCCAAGTTGACAAAGGGTAGAATTATGGACGTAACTCTATTCCTTAAGTTGACTAGATTAAGGAATATCTAGAAACCTGGTAAAGCATTATTTTGGGTGTGTATGTGAGAATGTTTCCAGAGGAGATGAGTGTGTAAGTCTGGGTGGACAATATAGGGAATATCAGCCCTCAGTGTTGGTGAGTACCATCCAATCGGCCAGGGGCTTAAAGATAACAAATACAAATTGTTTGTAAAGATACAAATACAAATTAAAGATAGCAAAGGCAAATTGGCCTCTCTCTGGGACAGACTTTCCTCCTGGTCCCTTTGGTCTTCAGGACTACAGAACTTAACATTAGTGGCCTCTTAGATTTTGAGAAATTTAGTCTTACACTGAGAGTTATACCATCAGCTTCACTGGCTCTGAGGCCTTTGGACTTGGAGTGAGCCACACTATTAGCACCCCAGGGTCTCCAACTTGCAAATGTCCTGTCTTGGGACTTCAGTCATCAAAATAGTATGGGTCAAGCTTCCTAACAAATTTCCTCTCATATATATATGTATGTAATTTATTTGTTCTAGCTCTTTGGAGAACCCTGATTAATACAGAGTTGGTATTGGGGAAGCCGAATATCATTTCTTCTTAGTGCATTCCTTGTAACACAATGGAAAAGATGTGTGAAATTGTTCCCTCACAAAAAGACTGTGATAAGTGTGTGAGGCTATTTAATGGTAAAGACAAAAGTTAAAAAGCTAATTATTACTGTCATTGCAAAAGCAGAAAATACTTTATTGCAATGGCCAAGCAATTAAGCAACTAGTGGCCAGACATTCAAATAGCATATACTTACAAAATTTGCAGATCACAGTCACTCTCTATTATTATTAATAGTATTTTTGAGTGCAGCGGCATGATCTTGGCTCACTGCAACCTCCGCCTCCTGGGTTCAAATGATTCTCCTGCATCAGTCTCCTGAGTAGCTGGCACTACAGGTGTGTGCCACCATGCCCAACTAATTTTTGTATTTTTAGTAGAGATGGGGTTTCATCACGTTGGCCAGGATGGTCTCAATCTCTTGACCTTGTGATCCGCCTGCCTCAGCCTCCCAAGGTGCTGGGATTATAGGCGTGAGCCACCATGCCTGGCCCACAACTGCTCTCTAAATAAATGTGTAACAAGTGTTTTGAAGATCATAGGAGTGAAAGTGCAGGCAAAAGATACAAGAAATCTCCCCTGCCAAATCATTCAATCATGTATGGCTTCTGCCCCTTCACATATAGTGCCAGTTTGCTATGCCATGTATTTCATCTTTGTATCATTTCCAGTGCTGGAGATATAAATTATGTAAAGACTTTTAGGGAGTTCAAATTTGTTTTATACTTTTTTTTGCAAACTTGATTCCATGAAAGTGCATTATCACAACATTGACTTTGTGTGTAAGCTTTCTGTGTGTACATAAAATCATTGAGACTCCTTCAGTAAATATATATCCTTTTTGTACTTCTGCATTTGTGAAAGATAAAATTTCTTGATCTCAGCTCTTTAGGCTTCTACAAATGCAGTGCTGACCCTTGATTATTGATTGATCTTGTCAAAGAATTAGGGTATCTGTGACAGTATTTCAGATGACGGTAGTTGTAAAGATAGGTGCACACAGTTACCAGCCATAGTTGGCAATTTACCCATTTTTCTTTTTTGACCTATTTCTTTATGATATGGTTCATCTGCTCATAACTATTATACTAGTGGGACTGTTGTTAGTGTACCTGAGTGTTTATGCTTTCAAAAATATGTGTTATTATTGCCTGCTGCCTGGACTATTGTGTAAAGTAACCTATGTAATGTTCTGTTGTATTTTATGTTTCTCAAAGAATTTTTTTTCTTAGTAGACAGGTTCTCACTTTGTTGCCCAGGCTGGAGTGCAGGGATATGATCATAGCTCAGTGTAATCTCAAACTTCTGGGCTCAAGCAATCCTCCTGCCTCAGTCTCCTGAGTAGCTCAGATTGCAAGTGTGCTTGCCACCATGGCTGCCTATATTTTTCAAACATTTTTTGTAGAGGTGGGGTCTTGCTGTGTTCTCAGGCTGGCCTTGAACTCTTGGCTTTTAAGTGATCCTTCCACCTTGGCCTCTTGAGGTGCTGGTATTACAGATGTGAACCACTGCATTTGGACTAAATCCCCTTTTAAACATATAAATAAATGTCTTTAAATTTCTAAAAATTATGTTATTTTAGAATTATCTTTTCGAGATTTTGATCTTTCCGGATTGTGATTTTGGAATTTTAGACCTTAGGGATTTTTTTATCTTTCAGGATTTTGACATTCATATTATGGCATTTGGGTCTGTATCTTTCAGTATCATGACCCAAGTCCCATTTATGTATAAATCCTTAAAGTTTTCTAGCAGATTTGTGCATTGAGGTCTTGCTTCCCTAAGTAAAATGTAGATCACCTCTTTTATGACTAAACATTAAATTGATTTGAATGATTATGAAAATATTTTCATGAAATAAGCCTTTTCATTTCTCATAGCTAGCCAAATTTAAAATAACCCTAGAATTGACAAACTTCATACATTGGTTAGCAGTTCATATAGGCCGCAGACTTTGCTTATGGCTACCTTACTCAATAAATGTGTTCTCATGAAAACTAGTCTACAAATCAAATGTTTTACATTTAGAATTACATTTTTGGTATTAAAAGAGGACTATCTTTACATAGGCAGATAATCAACCAATAGTTATATTAAAATCTAGATTTTCACATGTAACATTTTAAAAATATATATATTTTATTGCACTTTAGGTTCTGGGGTACATATAAAGAACATGAAGGATTGTTGCATAGGTACATACATGGCAATGTGATTTGCTGCCTCCATCCCCATCACATATATCTGGCATTTCTCATGTTATCCCTCCCCAACTCCCTACTCCCCACTGTCCCTCCACAAGTCCCCCCAACAGACCTCAGTGTGTGATGCTCCCCTCCCTGTGTCCATGTGTTCTCATTGTTCAACACCCACCTATGAGTGAGAACACGTGGTGTTTGATTTTCTGTTCTTGTATCAGTTTGCTGAGAATGATGGTTTCCAGGTTCATCCATGTCCCTACAAAGGGCACAAACTCATCATTTTTTATGGCTGCATAGTATTCCATGGTATATATGTGCTACATTTTCCCTGTCCAATCTATCATCAATGGGCATTTGGGTTGGTTCCAAGTCTTTGCTATTGTAAACAGTGCTGCAATGAACATATGTGCGCATGTGTCTTATAGTAGAGCGATTTATAATCCTTTGAATATATACCCAGTAATGGGATTGCTGGGTCAAATGAAATTTCTATTTCTAAGTCCTTGAGGAATTGCCACCCTGTCTTCCACAATGGTTGGACTAATTTACATTCCCACCAACAGTGTAAAAGTGTTCCTATTTCTCCACATCCTCTCCAGCATCTGTTGTCTCCAGATTTTTTAAAGATTGCCATTCTAACTGGCATGAGATGGTATCTCAGTATGGTTTTGATTTGCATTTCTCTAATGACCAGTGATGATGAGCATTTTTTTCATATGTTTGTTGGCCTTATATATGTCTTCTTTTGAAAAGTGTCTGTTTATATCCTTCGTCCACTTTTGAATGGGTTTGTTTTTTTCTTATAAATCTGTTTTAGTTCTTTGTAAATTCTGGATATAAGTCCTTTGTCAGATGGGTAGATTGCAAAAAATTTTCCCATTCTGTTGGTTGCCAGTTCACTCTAATGATTGTTTCTTTTGCTGTACAGAAGCTCTGGAGTTTGATTAGGTCCCATTTATCTATTTTGGCTGTCGTTGCCAATGCTTTTGGTATTTTAGTCATGAAGTCCTTGCCTATGCCTATGTCCTGAATGGTTTTGCCTAAGTCTTCTAGGGTTTTTATGGTGTTAGGTCTCATGTTTAAATCTTTAATCCATCT
This sequence comes from Cacajao melanocephalus, assembly GCA_963573385.1. Taxonomy (NCBI): domain Eukaryota; kingdom Metazoa; phylum Chordata; class Mammalia; order Primates; family Pitheciidae; genus Cacajao; species Cacajao melanocephalus. The sequence continues at coordinate 12,079 of CAUYLG010020655.1, forward strand.
GGAGTTAATTTTAGTGTAAGGTGTCAGGGAGGGGTCCAGTTTCTGCTTTCTGCACATGGCTATCCAGTTTTCCCAACACCATTTATGAAACAGGGAATCCTTTCCCCATTGCTTGTTTTTGTCAGGTTTGTCAAAGATCAGATGGTTGTAGATGTGTGGTGTTGCCTCCGAGGCCTCTGTTCTGTTCCATTAGTCTATATCTCTATTTTGGTACCAGTACCATGCTGTTTTGATTACTGTAGCCTTGTAGTATAGTTTGAAGTCAGGTAGTGTGATGCCTCCAGCTTTGTTCTTTTTGCTTAGAATTGACTTGGCTATGTGGGCTCTCTTTTGGTTCCATATGAAGGTTAAGGTGGTTTTTTCCAGTTCTGTGAAGAGGGTCATTGGTAGCTTGATGGTGATAGCGTTGAATCTATAAATTACTTTGGGCAGTATGGCCATTTTCACGATATTGATTCCTCCTAACCATGAGCATGGAATGTTTCTCCATCTGTTTGTGTCCTCTCTTATTTCATTGAACAGTGGTTTGTAGTTCTGCTTGAAGAGGTTCTTTACATTCTTTGTTAGTTGTATTCCTAGGTATTTTATTCTCTTTGTAGCAATTGTGAATGGCAGTCCATTCTTGATTTGGCTCTCTTTTAGTCTGTTATTGGTGTATAGGAATGCTTGTGATTTTTGCACGTTTATTTTGTATCTTGAGACTTTGCTGAAGTTGCTTATCAGTTTCAGGAGATTTTGGGCTGAGACGATAGGGTCTTCTAAATATACAATCATGTTGTCTGCAAATAGAGACAATTTGACTTCCTATTTTCCTAATTGAATATCCTTTATTTCTTTTTCTTGCCTGATTGCTCTGGCTAGAACTTCTAATACTATATTGAATAGGAGTGGTGAGAGATGGCATCCTTGTCTAGTGCCAGATTTCAAAAGGAATGCTTCCAGTTTTTGCCCATTTAGTTTGATATTGGCTAGGGGGTTGTTGTAAATAGCTTTTATTATTTTGAGATACGTTCCGTCAGTACCTAGTTTATTGAGAGTTTTTAGCATAAAGAGCTGTTGAATTTTGTCAAAGGCCTTCTCTGCATCTATTGAGATAATCATGTGTTTTTTGTGTTTGGTTCTGTTTATGTGGTGAATCACATTTATAGACTTGTGTATGCTGAACCAGCCTTTCATCCCTGGGATGAATCCTTCTTGATCATGATGGATAAGCTTTTTGATGTGCTGTTGCAATCGGTTTGCCAGTATTTTATTGAAGATTTTTGCATCTATGTTCATCATGGATATTGGCCTGAAGTTTTCTTTTCTTGTTGAGTCTCTGCCGGGTTTTGGTATCAGGATGATGTTGGTCTCGTGAAATGTTTTGGGAAGGATTGCCTCTTTTTGGATTGTTTGGAACAATTTCAAAAGGAGTGGTACCAGCTCCTCTTTGTATGTCTGGCAGAATTCTGCTGTGAACCCATCTGGACCTGGGCTTTTTTTGGTTGGTAGGCTATTAATTGCTGCCTCAACTTCAGCCCTTGTTATTGGTCTATTCAGAGTTTCCACTTCTTCCTGGTTTAGGCTTGGGAGGATGCAAGTGTCCAGGAATTTATCCATTTCTTCCAGGTTTACTGGTTTATGTGCATAGAGTTGTTTGTAGTAATCAGTGATGGTGGTTTGTATTTCTGTGGAATCTGTGGTGATATCCCTTTCTCGTTTTTTATTGCATCTATTTGATTCTTCTCTCTTTTCTTTTTTATTAATCTGGCTAGTGGTCTATTTTGTTGATCTTTTCAAAAAACCAGCTCCTGGATTTATTGATTTTTTGAAGGGTATTTTGTGTCTCTATCTCCTTCAGTTCTGCTCTTAGTTATTTCTGCTAGGTTTTGAGTTTTTTTGATCTTGCTCCTCTAGCTCTTTCAATTTTGATGATAGGGTGTCAATTTTAGATCTTTCCTTGCTTCTCATGTGGGCATTTATTGCTATATATTTTCCTCTAGAGACTGCTTTAAATGTGTCCCAGAGATTCTGGTATGTTGTGTCTTTCTTCTTATTGGTTTCGAAGAACATCTTTATTTCTGCCTTCATTTCATTTTTTATCAAGTCAACATTAAGAGCCAGTTGTTCATTTTCCATGAAGCTGTGTGGTTCTGAGTTAATTTCTGAATTCTGAATTCTAACTTGATTGCACTGTGGTCTGAGAGAATGTTTGTTATGATTTCCATTATTTTGCATTTGCTGAGGAGTGATTTACTTCCAATTATGTGGTCAATTTTAGAGTAGGTGTGATGTGATGCTAAGAAGAATGTATATTATGTGGATTTTGAGTGGAGAGCTCTGTAAATGTCTATTAGGTTTGCTTGCTTCAGGTCTGAGTTGAAGTCCTGGATATCCTTGTTAATTTTCTGTCTCATTGATCTGTCTAATATTGACAGTGGAGTGTTAAAGTCTCCCACTATTATTGTGTGGGTCTCAGTCTCTTTGTAAGTCATTAAGAACTTGCTTTGTGTATCTGTGTGCTCCTGTATTGGGGGCATATATATTTAGGATCGTTAGCTCTTCTTGTTGCATTGATCCTTTTACCATTATGTAATGTCCTTCTTTGTCTCTTTTGATTTTTGTTGGTTTAAAGTCTATCTTATCAGAGACTAGGATTGCAACTCCTGCCTTTTTTTTGCTCTCCATTTGCTTGGTAAATCTTCCTCCATCCCTTTATTTTGAGCCTATGTGTATCCTTGTGTGTGAGATGGGTTTCCTGGATACAGCACACCTATGGGTTTTGGCTTTTTTTCCAATTTGCCAGTCTGTATCTTTGGATTGGGGCATTTAACCCATTCAAATTTAAGGTTAATATTGTTATGTGTGAATTTCATCCTGCCATATTGATGCTAGCAGGTTGTTTTGCCTGTTAGTTGATGCAGTTTCTTCATTGTGTCGATGCTCTTTACCATTTGGTATGTTTTTGGAGTCTTGCTCAGTTGCCAAGGCTGGAGTGCACAATCTCGGCCCACTGCAATCTCTGCCTCCTGGGTTCAAGCGATTCCCCCACCTCAGCCTCCTGAGTAGCTGGGATTATAGGCACCTGCTATCATGCCCAGCTAATTACTGTATTTTTGTAGAGATGGGATTTTAGCATGTTGGCCAGGCTGATCTTGAACTTCTGACCTCAGGTGATCCAGCCACCTCGGCCTCCCAAAATGTTGGGATTACAGGCGTGAGCCACTGCGCCTGGCATTGAGCACTATTCAGTTGGGCACATTAGGAGGTTCCTGCAGATACAATAGTGAGCAAAGGGAAATATGGTCCATGCTGTCAGATAAATTTTAGTCAAGGGGAAGAGACAGACATTAATTAAAACTACTAATCAAATAAATGAGATAAATGTCCTCCTAGAAAGACACAAGTTTCATTGGTAGGTATGTAATGAAAGAGTCTTACCTGCGCTGGAGGGATAGGGAAAAGAAATGACAGTTGAGTTCTTAACGCCAGTTTAAGCTAAAAAGATGCCAATTTAACAGTGGATGGTGGGAACAGTATTTACTCATGTAGTAGGAAGGATTACAAAATATTCAAGGAACAGTGTTGAGAGAAGGCCAGTGTGGGCAGGAACTAAAGAGGACCATGACTAGGTTGGAGAAGTGAAAAGAATCAGATCACAGAATAATGGGAAGCCTGCAATACTGGGATAGGGAATTTCACTTAAATGTAAGTGAAAACTTTTTTCCAAATAGTAGTACTTGCATGAGAAATATTAAAACTCACTGCTGTGTTTTCTCACATGTGATTCCACCAGGTGAAGCTAATAAAGGACCATGAACTTGAGTCTGGGGACCCACAGGATATCAGATCCTTACTGGATCTAATGAAGACTCTTTCATGACCAATGAACAATGGAACTCAGTTGTTTTAACTAACAATGGAATCTTTAGCCAATGCAGAGTGCCAGTTTTCAATGCTTAATTAGCACAAACACCATAATTCTCCCTTTCTGACACCTGAGCACTTCTGAGTTTCCCCTGCTCAGTGGACTACCTGTGAATTTTTTCACTTGCAGGTGTTTCCTTGCTTGGCAAGAAATATTTACCTCCTAATGTGTTTAGCTTAAATGTTTTCATTTTATTTTTTGATAGCAAAATATGGGGATATGGATAATACCACATTTGAATCAAGAAAGTTCTGTCCTGCTGCAGTTTGGAGAATGGCTTGAAGAATGAAGCAGTGGATCCCAGGAGACAAGTTAGATTACTGCAGTAGTCCGGGCCAGCATAATAATGGCTTGCTCCAGGATGACATTGGTGGAGACAGACAGTAATGGACAGATCTGAGAGCTATCCAGGAGATGAATTCACAGGACTTGGCAGTGGATTGGATATTGGGATTGAGAGGTATCACGAATGACTTCTGGGCTTGAAGGGATGTTGATGTCAGTCGCTAAAGTAGGGAATCCTAAAAGAGGCCCAGATAGAGAGTGGGGAAAGGGAAGATTAGGAGTTCAGTGTTGCTTTGTTTATTATCTTCCAACTCTAAACAGAAATAGCTTTTTATGTGTATCATATTTCAGAGTCATTAGAGCTACAGTCTTTCCTATATATAAATACATTTGGTTTATTTGTTATGTATCTGTCTAGATTTTCTTTGGGCAATCCTATTGGCATTTTCCATTGATAACAATTGCAGTCATTTCAAATTGCATTTTAAAGGAAGTTATGCATAAAGGTGTTGTGTGGTTTGCTATAGATAATTTATGCAGAGTGGAGCAGAGAGAGTTCAATTAAAAAATTAGGCCAAAAAGCACAGTCTTTCTTACATTGGTGTATTGCAATGTGTGAATTTGGTATGGATGAACGTAACTGTCGAAATCAAATACAGCCATTCGGAAATATATCTATTGCTCACTTAACATTGATTTTTAGTGGCAGCAGGTTTAGGTAAAAATATGTGGTCAATGGACTGTGACAACTAAATAGTCTCTTTCACTTCCAAGGGAGGAGACGAAACTGAATATTTTCTGGAAATAGTTTTCTTTTATTATTAAAGCAATATGCTTTCAATATAGAAAAACACAGAAAACAAAGTTTTTGATTCTGGAATTTGTATTTTTTTTCCAAGATATATGCTGGCAAGCTTTTTGCTCATTTGCTTATTTTTTTTTCTTTCAGATATACAGGGAATAGGAAACTGAAAGAATTTAAACAGAATCTCTAGTTCTAGTTGTCACCCACAATTCCAGTTTTTTTAAACAATTTAACTTTCAAGTAGATTATCTACAACACCAGAATATAACTAGATTAAGAGTAAAATAACATGCTTAAATATGTTATTTCCCCAGCCTAATATATCACTGATACTTTAGAGATAGGATCTTGCTGTGTTGGCCAGGCTTGAGTGCAGTGGCATAATCATAGCCTGAACTCATTGGCTCAAGTTATTCCCACTGCCTCAGCCCCACAGGCAGCTACGACTACAGGTGCATGTCACCATTCCTAGCTAATGTTTTTTATTCTTTTTTTAATTTTAATTTTTTTTTTTGTAGAGACAAGGTCTCACTATGTTACCAAGGCTTATCTTGAACTCCTGGCCTCAAGTGATCCTCCTGCCTCAGCCTCCCAAAGCACTGGGATTACAGGTGTGAACCACTGTATCCGGCCCCTGCCACTGATATTTAAGTAGCTAAAGTTGGTCAGATATTTTTGTAAACCTCTAATGTTTTCTTTTGTGGGATTGGTCTGACTCTATTTAAAAAGTAACTTCTTGTTCCTGTTTTATATCATTTGTCACCTTATCTCTTTAAGTATATTTATTCTGTTTATTGTATATTCTTGTTATGTCTACTTCAATATTTTCACTTCAGTTGGTGTGTGTCATTCACGTTGTTGACCTTTATTATAATAGGTGATCTCCTTAGATGTCTAAGTATCTGGCCTTTGTTCTTTTTCTTTTCTTTTCTTTTGAGATGGAGTCTTGCTCTGTCACCCAGGCTGGAGTGCAGTGGCACGATCTCAGCTCACTGCAACCTCCGCTGGGTTCTAGTGATTCTCCTGCCTTAGCCTCCCAAGTAGCTGGGACTACAGATGTGTGCCACAATGCCTGACCACTTTTTGTATTTTTAGTAGAGATGGGGTTTCACCATGCTGGCCAAGTTGGTTTCAAACTCCTGACCTCAGGTAATCCACACACCTCAGCCTCCCATAGTGTTGAGATTACAGGCATGAGCCACTTTTTCTTTTTTTGGCAGAGTCTTGCTCTGTTGCCCAGGCTGGAATGCAGTGGTGTGATCTCAGTTTATAGCAACCTCTGCCTCCCAGATTCAAGCAATTCTCTAGTCTCAGCCTCCAGAGAAGCTGGGATTACAGGCTTGTACCACAATGCCTGGCTAGTTTTTATATTTTTAGTAGAGACAGGGTTTCATGATGTTGGCCAGGCTGGTCTCGAACTCCTGACCTCAAGTGATCTACCTGCCTTGGCCTCTCAAAGTGCTGTGATTACAGGTGTGAGCCATTGTGGCTGACCTTGAGGTCATGTTCTTTTGAGGGAGAATAAGCTACCTTGTCTATGGAAGGACCAAAGGTCATTCTGTGATCTTTTAGGAGAGTTTGGGGTGAGAAGTGTTAAACCCTGTGGTGGAAAGCCCTGGGAACTACAGGCCTCTTTTTGACCATTTTTGTTCACTATCTGGGAAATCCTCTCTTTAGGGCTGTACCTCCTGACTCAGGATTTTTTTCTCAGTCATTTTGCAAGCTGGGGACCTTTGGCTAGCAATATCCCACTCAGGCCTTGCTCAGCCATGCTACCTACTGCAGGACACAGCCCATCCATTAGGCCTGCCTGGGCTGAGTCTGGCTTGTGTACTGGTTCCCAAGTTCTTGTCCAGTGCCCAAGAAGAATTAGGATGCACAGACAATCAAAGAGTTAGCAAGGCAGGGAGTTGTATTAAGTGATGAAAACAGCTTTCAGTGGACAGGGAATGTGAGGGTAGTCCTCCTACCTGAAGGTGGGAAAGTCCCCCCAGTGTGGCTGAATTTGGGGCTTTTATGGGCTCAGAATGGGGGAAGGGCAGGCTGTAGGTAGTATTGGAAAAGGTAACATTCAATTGGTTAAAAGGCATTATTCAGAAAGAATCAATCAGAAAAGGATGGGCAAACAGGAACAGAAGTTCTTACTCCGGGCTGTGGGTTTCATTCAGGACCAGCAGTCCAGTTGATTAACCTTTAGGCTATTTTTTGGCTTCAAGGTGGAGTTTCACCAGGGACCTGTCCTTATGTGCCTAGGCATTTGGCTGCCTCCTGCTGCTATCAATCTTGTTGTTAGAAAGAAGCCAGTCTTCACTAGCCCTTAGATTTGGAGGGGTGGGGTGAAGAGGATGTTTGATTTCATACCTGTTTTTATCAACTTCCTCCCCAGAAGTGTTTTTGCACTGCCCTAATATTTCCTGTTGACGCTGGAAGACTGAGCTATTGTTCTCAATTCTGCATTGATGGGGTAGGCAAGGATTCTCTTGAGGAAAGGAGAGGTGGAAGCAGTAATAAGTTTTGTAAAGGAAAATATCCTCTTAATGCTACAGTTGTCTAGGAGAGATCTCTAACTACTGTGTTTTATTATAACTAGTTCTTACCAGTAGAAGCTGATAAAGGACCATAAACATTGAATGATGCTCACTTCCCAACTGCCGTGACATCAGATCCTCACCTGGCCTGACAAAAGACTCTCTACTGACTTATAAACAATGAAGCTTATTTTAACTCCTGTGTAAAGGAGACCCATAGACTCCTTTCAGTTTTTCATTAGCTTAACCGCCATAAACTGTCCTGCCTCTCCACTTGCTAGCATATATAAAATCCCTGACTTCTCCCTCAAGAGTACTTAGTGAGTTTGTCCTAGGATATGTATTTCTTTGCCTGGTTGAGTTTGTTTGATAATTCCAACCTTTCCTTTCAGGGCCTCCTTGCCACTCTTCTCCAGGCTACAGTCACCTTTCCCCACCCAGTTTACAATTGCCTTTAGTCTACTGTAGAATTTCTTGTGATTTCCTCTTATTTTTGTGAGTCTTCCTATCCTGCTTGCTTGTTTAGTTTTTCCAGGGATAACTGGTGACTAGTTCATTCCCTTGAGAGGAACTGGAAACCCTTGGCCCGATTATTAAAGAAAATATTTCCTCCTTATGTTCCAAAAAGTTTTGTAAATAGCATCTTCTTAAGAAAAGTGGCTACCAGAAAAGTAAGTATCTAGTCTCATACATTGTTTTCTTTAGGACCATGAAGGACTATTGTTATACTACCTGTAGTGTTAGGTCACTGTGGCTGTTGATGTATTTGTCAGTTTACATTCTTGTAATAATTACCTGAACTGGCTCATCTCAGGTAACAGCCTTTACATCTCGCTTTAATATAATTTTGCTCAGGATCTAAAATTACTACTTCTAGACTATAGTATTCATATCATTTAGGGGCCACTTGGCAAACATATTGATTGAATTCTAGTGGATACTCTCTTTTTTTTTAAAATTTTTATTGTATTTTAGGTTTCGGGGTACATGTGAAGAACATGCAAGATTGTAGCATAGGTACACATGTGGCAGTGTGATTTGCTGCTTTCCTCCCCTTCACCTATATCTGGCATTTCTTCCCATGCTATCTCTCCCCACCTCCCCACCTCCCACTGTCCCTCCCCTATTTCCCCCCCAACAGACCACTGTGTGTAGTGCTCCCCTCCCTATGTCCATGTGTTCTTATTGTTCATCACCCGCCTATGAGTGAGAACATGCAGTATTTGATTTTGTGTTCTTGTGTCAGTTTGCTGAGAATGATGGTTTCCAGGTTCATCCATGTCCCTAC
>CAUYLG010020657.1:0-80149 GCA_963573385.1 Cacajao melanocephalus
TTTTTCTTTCTTTCTTTCTTTTTTTTTTTGATCTTAAGCTCCTAGGAAGCCGGTTCCAGTTTAAGGGTTGGGTAGGGATCGACCAAGCACCTCTTCTGATGTGGTTACGACTTTGCCGAACTCCTCAAGGACGAACCTCCTTCCTCATCCTTCTTTAAGTAATGGGAACATCACTCTGGAGAAAAAAAAAAACATGAAGCGGGAGAAATGGTAGGTTTGATCCAAAAGCAACGCCGAGAATCACCTTACGACCTCGGTAAGGTACTGAACTGACTATTAGGCAAAAATACTAACTACCAAAACCGAAATTAAATAATCTCCACACATCTAATTTTTTTTTTTAATATCCCCGAGCCTTAGGACTAAGCTTTCAAACAGAATTTAAAGAGTTAACGCTGGCCATAGCTCTTTGTTTTCCATGCTAACATTTGTGGCATTAGGACTATTTCGTTAACTAGGTATATGCAATTCACAGAATTTCACGGTAAATTCCCCAGACCAAATATTTGGCTGAACAAATAAACAACATTATCCATTCCTGAAAATAAGCCAGTAGGAGGCGGGAGGATGGAGGGAAGGGTTGGTTGCTAGAAACTGGACAGGCACAGGGCTTGGTACTGGCCCTAGGATAATTGGTTCAAGTGCTGGAGATGTACTGGTTCCTTTTCAATGACATCGACATTTCAGAAAGTTGCTAGAAATTGGGCAAAACAAAATGAGGACGCCTGAGGGGACTCCATAATGGGCTTCCCTAAATGATTTATTTGAGCTCCATACCATTAATCAAAGGGGCAGCGACCTGGGGGGCTGCAGGGGTGGGGGAAGGATCCCTCTTTGCGGGGAGTTTTGGAGGAACTGTGGAGTCTTGCTGCCTTTGCCTGGGGCTCTGATCTCTTCTTTCCACCTGCGCTCTCCCGGGAGCTGGGGTTTTGGCAACCACCCCGCTTCAATTTTTATTGGTTTCCACTAAGCTGCTCCTTTTGGAGGAGTGTAGGACTTCAGTAATTAAAAACAAAAATGAATCCGGCTTCACCCACCCCACTCCCAAGAGCACATGTAAGAAAGAGTGTTGTGTACAAGAATGCAAGGGTGCACACCCCACACACAGAAAAATGCAAATGCCAGGAGAGTGCACCACACACATTCTTTGGGTGCACACACCACCAGTAACCGCAGTACTACCGCTCATATCTACACCTTCATGATGGAGAAATGCACTATCAGCCTTCCCCACATAGACCGTACAAAAACACTAAATGTTTCTGCCTCAAAGGGATCCTGGTCTGTGCTGGCTCATTTCATATGTGTGCTGAGAAATGCTACATATCAAGTGAGCCAACACAGACCAAGATTCAAGAGCTTAATTTAGTTGTTGGTGGCAAGTAAAGCAAAGGCCTCTCCTCTGGTCCTCTTAATCCCTACACCCATGTCATTCTAGAAAGGCATTTCTCTGCTTGCTGGCAGCCCTTAACTGAGGGTACCTTAGCATCATCCTTTTTTTAACTTTGTCCAAAAATTGAGCTTTTTCCTTTAAGAAACCCTGGCACAGAACATCAGATCTACCACTTTCTGCCCAACTCCATGGATGAGGGTGTGAGGGAGGCAGCACAAAGAGAGAAGGAGAGTTGACGTTTGACTCAAGAGATTGCTGTATAATAGTGGGACACCTTCACAGTGCCTGCTTAGAAATTCTGACCCATGAGTATCTGACCCCACTGCCAACCCCCACCCAGCCCAATCATCTGTTGGGATCTTAAACTTGATGAAGGCCTTCACTTGGGGAAAAGAGGACAAGGGAAAAAGTCAAAAAACAATGGAGAATTCTACCATGTGGTATATTAAATTAGTAGTCATCAAACTTTTTGAAGGTAGGGCACATTATTTGTTCAAAAAAATAATAATAATAATAGCAGTGTATGCCTGTAATCCCAGAGAGGCTGAAATGAGAAGATTGCTTGAGCCCAGGAGTTCAAGACCAGCCTGGGACAACAGAGAGAGAATCTGTTTTAAAAAAAGACAAAAGAAAAGATAAAACAAGAGTCCTACGTGAAGAAAAAAAATTGAAAAACATGCCTTCACACATACAGTAAGATGTTAGTGTGCAAATTAGTTTTGAGTTGGAAATATCACATTGGTGCCTGAATAACTGGAGATACCCTGAGGTATCATAAAAAGAGGTGGATAATCATTTTTCTAGAGTTGAGACCTCATCACACTCAGTTGTGATGCACCTCAACAGGTGAGTGAAACAGATGTACAAGGAGCCCAAAACGGAGTCTTTAGTCTGACCTACACTCCTTTCATCCCAGTGTTTCCCCAAGGCATGTGTCATCCAGATGGGAGAGGATACTGCATCCTTGTTAACATTAAATAGAAATGGAAAACAATTCATGCTGGCAATTACCATCTCTCTCTGCCAACAGTTTACTTCCTGTCCCTACAACTTAACCACCTCCAGGTACCACCTTTTGACTTCCATCCAGCCTCCAACTCACCTCAACAGAAAAAAAAACCCTCATTCAAAAGAGATGAGCCCGAAGGGAAAGAGAAAGGATTACAGAGAAAAAAGCCATGATTTACCTTTAAAATAATGACTCATTTTATTTTTTTCTTTTAATACGTAGTTATAAATATATTTTGTCAAAATATATGATCAATATGGTCAAAACATTTGCACATAAAGTCATAAATAAGGTCAAGGTGAATGTTTAGGGTTTTTTTTCCTTTTTTTTTTTTTTTTTTAAAAATAAAAGTCCAGCTATAAGGAAGCAGTCTGTGTACTGTGTGGGTGAGTGGATGGGAATGTGTGTGTATGGTGTGTGTGTATGGTGTGTGTGTGTGTGTGTGGTGTGTGTGTGGTGTTGAATATCTGTCTGTCTATCCTCAAGGACTGTCTGACTTCAGCGGCACCCACATCCCTCTACTACCATCTCTTGATAATTTTTCAGTACCACCTTGTCATACTCATCCAGGTACAGCATGGAGATGGCGCTCAGTTCAGTGGGCACACAACAGGCTTTGGGGATACTGGAATTGACAGAATTGACCAGGGTCTGCACAATGGCATGGTTGGTTGAGTTGAGGTGGTCAGCCAGTGGAAAGGGGCAGTCCCCATGGCAGTAGAAGGCCTGGTAGCCTGGTGGGGCCACAATCCAGTCATTCCAGCCCACATCGCTGAAGTCCACATAGAGTGAGTGGCGCCTGCAGTTCTTATTCTTCTTCCTGGCCCGCTGTGGGTGATGCTTAGGGCTACGCTTGGCCCTTCGGCGTCGGGTTAAAGCATGGCCCCGGCCATCATGGCCAAAGGTGACCAGGAGGGGCCGGAGTTGGGCCCAATTCCCACTCCCTTGAGGTAACGATCGGCTAATCCTGACATGCTGGCCCTGGTGGGTCCGAGTCTGATGGAGGTGAGTCACCTCAATGGCCAGACCATAGTTCGGCTGCTTTTCCCGGGTCCAGCGAAGGACCGCAGGGCTCACATCAAAAGTTTCCCACCGTGTCACATTGTGGTGGACCAGTCTCGTGTCCAGTAGTCGTATGATGAGGTGCCCAGGCACCACTTCTGTTGGGGGCTTCATAACCTCATAAATGTTTATACGGTGGAAGCCCCGTTCCCAATCAGGGCCCTGGTCCACCTGCTCCCGGAAGAGCCGAAGCTCTGCAGAAGAGATCACCTCGTTCTCTGGGATGCTGCTGAGGTTAAAGAGGAAACGAAAAGCAGAGTTTTCACTGGTCCCTGGGATGTTCTCCAGATGTTCTAGGCACAGTTAGGAAGGAAGAGGAAAAGAAAAAGCACATGAACTTTTTTCAAAGATGGAAGAGTCAAGAGATAGCTCAGGGTTGGATGATGAATGGTGAATGCTTATGCAGGGGAAACCTACTGGGGGGAAATAAGCATACCCCTTAATTTGAAGGAGCATATAAGTGGGGCAGTTAGCAAACCAGCAAAATGTGGCCAGCATTTCTCAAGCACCAAAGACAGAAACTATCTCCCAGCCTCCTTGATACTTCTAATACTTTCCATGTGTCAACTCCTCTAGGGCACCACCATCAGACTCCTCTTTTAAAATCCCCTCTTGGCTTTGTGTCCACAGTTTTCTTTACAAGTGGTTGCAAAGAAAAAGAGGGGCCAATAGAGTACAGGCAGGAGGAAACATGCACACAGCCGCCCTCTCCCGCTTCCACTATTGAGTATGTTACTGAACATTTCCCCGGTGATCTTGGAAACACAGAGCATGCCTTGTTGATCATGTTACAGAGGGGAAAACAAATTCCAACACAGTAATGATGCTGGTGGATTAATAACTCAGATTTACTTTGGAAAAGAAACATCCGCTAGGAAACATTCAGATCGGATTACAAGGCCCCTATTGAATAAACCCGACAAACACGCAGCTGTAATATTAAATTCAGAAGGTGCTTTGAAAAAAACGGGCAGAAAATCCAGCAGAAAAGGCTTTGATATAGCAAAAACACACCGCTGGGGCGAGCCCACGCCTGAGTGCTGTCATTCCCCTTCCCCTGAACACCTCCCCCTCTGTCTCCAAAAAATAAGTTCGGCGGCAGCTCTGCAAATTCTTAGAGGTAAGCAGCTCTGTTCCTCAGCCTGCTGGATTGGGGCTTTGATGTAACCCGAACTCTTCTTCCCGAGGGCTTTCACTGCTCCTCTAGCCAGCCCTACTGGCCCTCCCCCACGCAGACTGGGGGCAGAGACTGACCTTCGTGGTGGAAGCTCCTCACGGTGTTGGCCCGGCTAGCCGGGCGCTCAGGATACTCTAGACCAGTGCTGTGGAACTGCTCTTCCTCCTCCTCCCCAGACTGAAGCCGGTAAAGATCCCGCATGTAATCCGGAATGACGGCACTCTTGCTAGGCTGCGGGCGGCGGCGCAGCCCGAACATCTGCAGAAGTGTGGCCTCGAAGTCCCGCAGGAGCTCATGGCTCTGCCCTGAGCGGCGTCCTCCCGCGTGGCCCTGAATCTCGGCGACTTTTTTCTTCCCGGTCTCAGGTATCAAACTAGCATGGCTCGTGCCTCCTAGCAGGACTTGGCATAATAAAACGACCATCAGCATTCGGTTACCAGGAATCATGGTGTCTCTGGGGAGGGGGAGGGGAGTGGAAGGTTAGAGAATAAATAAACACCAATAAATAGGGAGAAATAGAGATGTCTCTGCATATGCATTTAGGGCTACAAATGGAGGGTCAAGATGGAAAGCAGGTCAGAAAGATCAAGTTTGTGTCTTCTCCCCCACACCACCCCCCCACCCACCCACCTACCAGCTGCAGCCCTACACGGCCTGAAAGTAAGAATTGCCCTGTAATTACTTGGTCTAACTTGTTTACAGTCAAATAACCCCAAATCAGATAGCCTCCATCCTGTTAATCTTTTTTTGTCCTAACTGCTATCTGAGCCATGATCTCAGCGTGGCTTCTTCAAGGATAAACAGTTAACATTGAGGGGGTAAAAAGGGGTGGGGGAGGGAGAATTAAAATGACATTGCTCTCCACTTTAGACCTTCAGCTTCTCTCCCTTTTCTTCCACCCTCAGAGCCCAACTTTCACAACTTCCAGTTGGTTCGGAGCCAGAGGGAAGGAAAGTGAGAGGCAGAGGCTGGGCGAAGGCAGAGGGCGACAGGGTCCAGAAGCGGAGAAGGTGGTCTGGGAACTAAACAAGTGGCTTGAGGGCATATTTTATTGTGGCCGATCAGTTTGAAATGCTCCAGCCAAAAGCGCCTGATCGTGGCCGCTCACTCCCAGGGAAGGGATGAGAGACGGTTCGGAAGAGACCTCGGTGAGTTTTGACAAGAGGCTGAGAACGTGCCACGGAGACACTGGGTGCTCCCCCAGGCAAGTAGGGTAGGGGAAGGGAGTGGTTACCCCTCAAGGTATAACCCCAGGCTTTCATCTCTTTAGCCCCCTCGCGCTCGCCTTTCTTGCAATCCAGAGAGGGCGAGTGTGCACCAGCAGCACTTTAAAAGGAACTGGTACGCTTCGAGCGTCTCGGCTGCCGGGCTAAGAAGGGAGCGACAGTGCTGCCAGCGAGCGGAGTGTGGACATTGCAAGGGAGGTCCGACGGGAGGGACAGCTGGCCAGCAGGGGTGGTGAGGGCAGAGTGAATTCCCGGGAGGGGGAAGGAAGAGGTGTCTACTCACTGACAGAAAACAAGGCATATAATAACAGTCCATGATTCTTGACAGCCAATCTTGAACAAACTTGCTGGAAAGGTTCAGGAAAGCTGCAGCAGTGCGTTGCTCGGGATGGCACTACGGAATGGCTCCTAAAAGGAATATTTGAATATAATGAGACTCCGGCTCAGACAGGCTCTGTTTTTCTTCCAACCCCTCGGAGTCACGTGAACGCCGAGGCCCCTCCCGCGGCAGGCGGCGAAAGGGCCCGCGCGCCCTCCCCTCCTCCACAGCCCCCCGCCCCTCGCGGATCCGCCCCCTCCAGGCGAGGCCAACCTCCGCGCCCGCCGCCAGAGCCTCAGCGGTCCAGGAGGAGCTCCCGGCGGCGCTCGGCAGAGCCCTCGGCCGGTGCCCGGCCGCTGGCGCGCTCCCCGGGCTGCGGGCGCAGCGTGCGGAGAACCCGGTTCTCCACACGGTGCATCGGGCTGGGCCCCCGGCCAGGCAGCCTGAAGCCGGAGGATTTGGGGCGCACTGAAGGGGCTGCATCTTGCAGCTCTATCCCCGCCTAAGTGGGGCTGGGAGCGGGGTCGGGAGAGTCTCACCCGCCCAAAGCCTCACCGCCGAGAGGCACTTAAAAAGGAAAGCGCCGAGGGACCCTGCACACACGCGTGTACACACACGCGCGCGCGCCCGCGCGCGCTCCCCGCCACTTCCTCCCTAGGGTCTCCGCGAGGCCAAATACTGCTCCCAATGACAGCTAGTCACCCCAGCCAGTCACGCCTGCGAAGGCTCCGACGAGCGGGGCCACCGATCTAGCTCCCGGCTGAAAGCTGCCGACCCTGTCACGCATGGGGCCGGGAATGGGGTGCAGGGAGGTGTTAGAGGGTGATCGCTGTGCGAAAGAGAGGGGGAACGGTTGCTAGTATGCTCCGGGTCCATTACGGAGAATCCCCGCACGGAATCCGCCGCTGCACTGCCCCTCTCCCCCAGCAAAGCAGACCCCCGAAGAAACCATTCCAGGCGGAGGGACAGACGCCACCGGGACTCGCAGCTCCGGGAAGATTCAGAAAGAGGCGTCGCTGCAGAAAGGACGCATCACAGTTTTCAGATCTTAAAGTCGCCGAGGTTTTACAACTCCCGACCCGGCGCCGAAAGGAAATCCCACCATGTTCCCGGGAGTCGAGAAAACCAGGAACAGCTTTCGGCCTGAGCTCGACCTCTGCGTCTGCGTCTCTTTCGCCTCGGCTTGGCTTATTTTTTAAACCACCACACTCCTTCCCCCTCCACTTCCTTCCCCCACCTCCTTCCTCCGTTGCACCAGCAGCGGCGGAGTCGCAGCAAATACTCCAAGAATTTTACCTACCCACAACTCAAGCAATTACTGGGATGTCCTGCCTAATCGAAGATGCCGCCGGGCGCGTGGGTAGCTCAGTTCAAGGGCCTCTGGGAAAACCCGACCCGGCGCAACTCAGCGTTCAGCAGGGGCCAGCGTGCCAGGTCGCCCCCGGGGCCCGAGCCCCACGACTCCGGCCCCAAAGCCCACTCTACCCGGCCTCCCTTTCCTGAGGCTGCTCCCAGTTACTGCTTTGGGTCCCTTCGGAGCTCGAGGGCTCGGGTTGCCTGCCGCCCCACTCTCAACGCACACACTTGGTTTTTTCTTGGGGGCACTTGTAGGTAGAATTTGAAGAAGAAGAGTAAAGGATCGAGCAGCTCAGTTCTCCCTCCCGGCGGTGGTTGTCCGGCGCCGACCAACACCTCAGGTTCGGGTGCGGAGGCGGCGGGCGCCCCTGCGCACTGTCCGCGCCCAACAAGAAAGTGCGGCTTTCGCCTGTTCTGATCCCGCGCCACCGCTGGGGCGGACTGCGAAAGGATTGGAAAGAGCAAAGGATTTGTTTTGTTTTGAGACGCAGAAGCCCTTTAAAAAGCCCAGCGAGGGAAGCTCCAGAAGTAGAGAAAGCAGACGGAGGCAAGCTGGCGCCCGGGGAGCAAAGCGACCGTGGAAGGGGCGGGCGCCCGAGATCCCCAGACAACCCTCGGCCCTGAGGAATCTCCTAGGGCAGGAGCTCGCGGTTCTACAACCGAGAGAATAGGGAGGAGAAGAGGGAGTTGTCTTTCAATTTAGGATTCACCAGGATTCATCTCTAATCACATTTTTCTTCTCAAATTTTTAAATTCAAAAGATAAAAGCCCCAGCACCCTTTCTTGGGGGAAAGGAGTGGAACTCAGGGTGATTGTCCTTCACTACCCTTCCCGAGTCTTTTCCTAATGCCGAAAAGTGTTTAGAGGTAGCCTCAGTTTACCAAGTATGTATCTTTTGGGGGTTTAACGTCTCACAAAGCCTTCAACTCATAAACTGCGATCCTCGCAAACCATCCTCCAAAGCAGTGCCTAGGAGGCGTCTGAGGCCCCGGGACTAACTCCCGCTGGAAGAAGTCTGCAGGGATCCGGGAATCACGAGATCCCTTCCCGTCGGATCCGGACCGGGAGGGTCGGGAAGAGCCGCGCATCTGCCTTTGGTATCGCCAGGAATTCCCCATAGGACACGACACCACAGGAACGCGTCCTGGGAGCCCCTGGGATCCTGGCTGTCGTCCCTAAGCACCCTACACTGTGAAATGATATAGGGGAGGCTCCTAGGGTTCCGCAAGTCGACGAAAATAGTTCATGGAGAAGGCGCGTCCCTCAAATGCAGTTCGCAAGCTCTCGGGACGCCCCGCCAGCTGGGGGCCAGGTTGGGTGACACTCCCCTCGACGCAGCCTCTGGAGCGGCGCGCACTCTCCGGAGGCGAGCAGGACTGCGCTCCCTACCCCAGAAGCACCTCCAGCTAGGTGTTCTATCCCCGCGTCGCCTTCGCTCTGCCCCCTCACTCTCTCTGGACCTCAGAGCCGGCTCTCGCCTTCCTCCTCCCGCCCTTTCCGTCCGAAGATAGCAACCTCCAGTCCACGGGCAACGCGTTCAACCCAAGACCCCACAGTGTTTTTTTTTCCAACGTTCCCCTACCAAGGGCTTCTCTTGTTTCTGCCCTCCTGCCTCGCACCTCCCAAAGGTGGGAATCTCCCAGGGACTGCTGGACAGAGAAGGCCTGGGCAGGGGCAGTAGCCAAAATTTAAATGTCTTTCAGCGCCAGCATCTCTACCTCCAGCACCACTATTAGAAAATAATTAGGCCACCTTTTGCCTAGGTCGTAGCCTGAGCCCCCAGCTTCTTCCCTCCAAGGAGGCTCCTAGACCCCCTCTGCGTGACTCCCCTCACCAGGTCGCCTTGCTCACCATAGGTCCCTGCAGTAGCGGGCTCGCCAGCAGCAGCTCCTGGGGACCTCTGAACGGTTGCAGAGAACCTGGGCGAGGGCCGGGGACTGGGGCGCTGCAGGCTCGAGACAGCTTGGACGAGAATCCCATCGGGGAGACAGGCGAGATACTCAGCCTGAGCAGCAGCGGCGTCTCAGGCTCGCGTCCCTCGGCTCGGATGCCACACTCACCTAGCTTCCGGGCCGGGCTCCGCGCTCCTTCCCTCCCTCCCTCCTCCTCTGCCTTCTCGCATCTTCCTTCCTCCTCTTTCCCTCCCTTGCTTTCTTTCTTTCCTTCCTCCTCCTCTTCCCCGGCGGCCCCTCCCTTCTTCCCTCCTCCCTCGCTCGCCTCCCTTTCTGGGGATGGGAGCCCCGCCCACATCCTCCCCTCCAGCCGCCCGGCCTCGCCTCGCAGGCCCGGGTCCCGGAAGCCCAGGCAGCGCCCGAGTCCGCAGCTGCCGTCAGGGCTGGGACGCCGCTGCCTCCAGCTCTGGGAGGCGGCCGGGGCTCACCTGGGGACCACGTGCGGAGGTACTAGAAAGCATGCACCGACTAGTCGCCGTACCTTCCAAAAATACCCATGGGAGTCTGGGCTTCCCTGAGTTTAGTGTAACTGCTGCCCAAACTGATGATTAAAACACTGAGTAATCACCATTTACTCCGAGTAATTAGAGATAATGAAACACCTCTAAAATCAGGTTATGGAGAAAGGAGCTGTTGGATCGGTTTAAAAGGTGGCCTTCCATAAACTGTTAAAGGATTTCCAAACGTTGGGAAACAGGCTGTGTGCAGAACTGTGTGCCAGAGAGAGATATACCTCTTCACCTCTTCGGCTGTTAAAAGGTGAATTTCCTTCCAAAACATTCTTAAAGTGCGTTTTGTGGAAAGCCTTGGTGATGACCCTCAGGTAGATCCCAGCAAAGGAGCTCGTTTCCTTCCTCCCCCGAGACCTAAAGAGGTGGCCTGCAGACAGTCTGAGACCACGTTTTTAGAGTTAGAAAAATCTGGTTCTAGCTCAGAAGCCCTATTAAGAACCCACACAGCAGTTATTTTTGTTGGTGGTGTTATGGTTGTTGTTGATTTTTGTTTGTTCATTTTTGGTGTACCTCAGAATCCTGACACTCTGACTTTCCAAAGAAATCACCACGGAAGCAATAACCTTTTAGGCCACAGGGAGACAAGAAAAGATGCCCTTTGGTCTGTTTTTAAAGGAAGAGAGGGAATGGGGAATTGGCCCTTTCATATAAAAACATTTCAGTAATCATATTAGCAAGGAGGTGGAATGTGGTGGCTTTTAAACCTTCCCAAGCAGGAACTAATTTCACACACTGCCTCTGATGGAGCTGTGAGGGAGCTATCAGCCTCATCTCTGTTTTACAAGCAAGGAAGGGAAGAACAACCAGGTTAAAGGGACTTGCCCAGATCCCTGAAGTAAATCACAGCCTCTGCTCCAGAGCTAATGCTTCAGGGCAGGGTTGAGACTCACAGCCTGAGCTCCAGGTAGCCAGGGGAGTGCTGAAGGACTGAGCATTTCCTGTCCTGGATTTCTTTCCCTGGGACAGACATGACACTACTGTCTCTGCAAAGCATTTAGGTCTTTACTTAAACAGATAAAGTAAAGACCTAAATGCTTTGGTCTCTGAGTGGCGCATCTATAAAAACTTTACATTTATACACCTTCAATATTGAAAAAACAAGAACTGCTTCCAGTGTGGAACACAGATTACAAAGGGTGGGAAATACCTGAGATCAGAGAAGCAACTGTCAGACCAAGGCCAAGAAATCCTGCCATCTTTTCCAGGCCCAGTGTGGTCTTTTGGCCTTATAATGCACCAAACAACAGAAACAAGCTGCTTGGTTTTGGGCAAGTCCTTCATTACTACGAGTCTCAGTTTTCTCATTTGTAGAATGAAAGGATTGGGCCAGATCATCTCCATGCTCCCTTTATATGTGAAAATGATTTGATTATTTAATTGTAATTTTAGCCAACATCCATCTTGTTTCATTTTAAATCATTCTTGAGTCCACCTCCTCTAAGAACCTCTGATTAAAACAGGGCAGGCAATAACATCACCCCAAAAGGATGACAAAATATCCCTCCAGCTTCCAAATACTCAAAATGACAATTAAGTATTAAAAATAACAGAAAATTAAAACTCCGTTAAATAGTTGCCGAATGACCCTCCTGCAGCATCAGGCAGCGTGCTCCTTTAGCACAGTACCTGAAGTAAGGACAGATTAAATGCTCACTGAGCCCCTAAATCAATCACTATTATTTTAATCATGTAAAAAGTGTTTCTTAATATTTAAACTCAGAAACAACAGTGATATGTTGTACTTAAAGACAAGACTTTATTTTATTTTAAAGCACCAATGTCGTTTCAGGGGTTTTTTAATCCCAAAGGTTTTTCAATGACAGCTATTGTCTCATTTTGCTGCAGCCCAGACAATAAAGTGGCCATTGATTGGCCCATCCATGAGTCTGTGACACTCACAGTCCAGGAGTTTCCAATTAAGCTACCTGACATATCTTGTTTAGACCCCTGATAGGAATCTTCAGATATGTGATAAGAGAACTCAGCTTTAGTTCTCTTGGGACAGCTTTATTTCTTTCCCCACATTTTAGATGGGTGCAAGCCATCGGTTATCAACTGCTTTTACCCACGCCTCCTTTTTCCCCGCTTACTCATGCCAAAGAACAAATTACTTGTGGGTTAGAGAGCTAAATCAACCACAGCCTAGTGATCACAGTTGGTGAGAAGAATCAGTTTAGTTCTTTCCCTAGCTCAAGCTTACCTGTGAATTTTCACGTTTTTATAGAATGTGGTCAATAGACCAAATGAAACTGTACCCTTAAAGCATATTGATGAAGAGGACAAACCAACCATAATGCAGGAGCAACTATTGCTCCTGTGGTGCTACTGCTGAATGGAGGGCACTCGTTTGTTCGGTTTCTCTTGGAGAGCATCAAGAAAGAGTAGCTGGTCAACAGCCTGTCAGCGAGCCCTTGGGACAGCCTTTTTCAAAGTATGTTCTCAGGACAATAAGCCTCAGAGTAGGGTGAAAGTGTAGGTAAAATGCAGATTTCCTGGCCCTGTCCTAGATCTGGACTCAGAAATCTGTATATTTCGCAAGGTTCTCTGGTCATTCTAAGCACATTAAAGCTTGAGAGCTACTGTTTTAAAAGTTATTTTGCTTACATTTTCTATGCTAAGTACCATTAAAAGGCTGATACCAAGGCATCATTAAATAGGCATGGACTATGCTTGGCTTGAGCTTTATAAACTGTTAAATATGGCAATTATAGTATCGCTATGCCCTGAACACACCAAGTAGGTCTATACAAGTGAAAAGATAATCCTAGAGATATAGTAGTCCCTAATTCCCCATCCCCAGTTAAGAACCACATCAGGTCTTCAAACCTTCTTTGCCAATTAGGTATCTGGTGAAGCTATGTAGGGAATTCCCAGAATCACTACTAAGTATTGAGAAGCAATAAGATAGATCAATTAGAATTGGAATTGGACTTGACACTGGAATTGGAATCGATCTCTGAAATCAGCCAGAAACATTAGATTTCCTCTTATTAATATTTATCATATATGTTATATATTTGCCCTATATATCTCTAGCCCTCACAATAACCATTATAAAATTCCTGTCTTACAGATGAGAATCTGAAGTTTAGAGAGGTTATGTAAGTTGTCCAAGGTCACAAAGCTAAAAAGTGGTGGACCCTAAATCCAAACTAGGTCAGTCTGTCTCCTCTCCCTGGGCCTGCAGGTCAGGGAGCAAGTGAGGGGTGTTGTGGATGGATCCCCGAAGCTTATCCTGGAAGCTTTCCCCAGGCCAAGGCACCAGCTGCTGCTCCATCCTGGCAGCATGCTATTACCAAGAATTTCAGGATATCTTCCCAGATTCTTAGATAACGAAACAAAATCAAGACCCAGAAGATTGTTTCTTCTTGATGTAACTACATAAGCCCACCGTAGGGTAAGACTTTTATGTGACCTTTCCTGAGAAAAGGTTGTGATCTTGAGAAAGAAGCTGATTATTTTTGCTGAGTCCAAGTTTCCTCATTGTAAAATGTGAGGCTTGAACAGGGTCCTCACAGGTCTTTCTCAGGCCCCCGAATACAGAGACAATATATCCTGGTAGTTAAAATCACAGTCAAATTGCTTAACCTCCAGTGTCTACTCATTATGTTTTGTCTACATAGATCTGACCCATGAACACAGTTCTGCCAAGATAACTACTCACTGTCAAAATCATACCTACTCTGAGCAATTAGTTTTTGCTAATAGTCTGAGACTGAATGGCATGTCCAAAAAGCATTTTCCGTCTGATTTTTTGGATTCCTAACACCTCTAACTTTTAAGAATGTTTTCCCTATCCCTCTGGCTGAAACATAAACTCGTTTTCTTTTTCCTGATTTAAAGATGAACTTTTAACCCAATTGCACAAGTTGTTACTTCTCTAAACATTTAATATTGTTGTCAACCTTTGATATGCCTCACTCAAACTAAATAATACAGAATGCTGATATTTTCTTGTGACAAAAAGAAAATCCAATACTATTTCAGTTCCCTATGTTTTAAATTGTTGCCTTGCTACTTTCTGGAATATGATCCTTTCTAAAAAAAAATTCTCCAAAATATAAAATCCAAAATGGACAGAGAAATCTAAATGAACCCCCAGTGATATCAGACAGATGAAAAGACTGTTTTTATGTCATAACATGTTTAACATGTGGACGGCAGACAGGGCATGGATATGGAAATTCTTTTTTTTTTTCTAAGGAATGATCAGGATAGGATTGGCACGCAATGACAAATATTTAGGTTTTGACTATTCTCAGCTTCCTCTCCTAAAAATGTAGTCAACTGCACTCACTTGATTCTACAACAGGTTTGCTGTTTGAAAACAAATTCTTTTAGAGGATATCAAAAAGATTAAACCTTGAAATGTCTTTGTTTGGTGCTCATACATCCTTCTCATTCTCTTTTTCTGACCCTAGTGTGTGGGAACAGTGTGACCTGAACAAGAATGTAGTGTCACTATAGGATGAGTGACATTTGGAAGCAGGGGCAGAGTGCTAGCTACATGGACACCTGACTGTACCAAATGGTTATTGTGGTTTCCCAATCAGATGTCAATTGGGGAATACCAGCTAATATTCTACCTTCAATTCATGCTAAAAGCTTTCTAGTCTTTCTCAAGGAAAGCTGTCCAAAGGGATATGTGAGCCAAGGAATTGTCATTGTATAAGTAAAACTTGGATGTTTTTTACTAGTAGTCCACATATTTCACAGCCCTTTGGTGGGGAGCCTTTTTTGTTAATGTTCTGTTCAAGAATAATTGCATAGTATTTATAAATCCTCTCAGGAATTAAGTATAGATGTAATATACAACTCAAAAATGCTTGTTGATGTTCACTTTGTAAAAATTCATCAAGTTGTATACTTTAATATTCATGCACTTCCTTTTTGTATTATATATTTTTGAATTAAATGCTTATAGAAACTATGCTTTTGAAATGATTTTTTTTAAATTATTTTCTTTGACCATTAGCTGAAGCCCACTAGCAATACACTATGTTTGCATTGTGGACGGCAGACAGGGCATGGATATGGAAATTTTTTTTTTCTAAGGAATGGTTGGGCAGGGCAAAATCAGGGAGAGCCTAATCTATGGTCCTCTGGTGGCCACAGCACCTGAGAAACTGTCCTGTGGCTTCAGAAAATCCACTCTGGGGCCACAGAAGAAAGAACAGTTGCAAGAACCAAGGCCTGACCTCTGGGGACCAGTGCAGCCCAAGGTAGAAGGCAAGATGTCTGGCACAACCTTGCCATGTTTCTTAAACTCTTGGGAGGGCTGGTAAGCACTGGGCCAGAACAGAAGCTCCTGGAGGCATCTGAGACTTGTACTCAGCTCTTCCTTTCCTTGGCTTCTCTTGTTAAGAAGCTCAGACTGGCACTGCAAACCATCAATCTCTGGAGCGAAATGGCAAGGTCATCAGATATGTATTTCTTTCTTTTTTTTTTTGAGACAGAGTTTTGCTCTTGTCGCCCAGGCTGGAGTGGAGTACAATGGTGCAATTTTGGCTCACTGCAACCTCTGCCTCCCAGGTTCAAGGGATTCTCCTGCTTCAGCCTCCCAAAGTAGCTGGGATTGCAGGCACCCGCCACCACACTCAGCTAATTTTTTTTGTACTTTAAATGAGACTGGGTTTCACCATTTTGGCCAGGCTCGTGTTGAACTCCTAACCTCAGGTGATCAGCTGCCTCCGCCTCCCAAAGTGCTGGGATTACAGGTGTGAGCCACCGGGCCCGGCCAGATATGTATTTCTTAGGATAGAAACGCGGGAAGCTAAAACTTCATCCAAAACAGATAACAGTTTAAGAGAAAGAGATGGGCTCCACCCCCAGGTTCTGGGAGCCCTGGGCTTAGGAGATGGGCTGGGGGAAGGATAGTGATAGAGAAAATGGGACTCCCAAGTGACTGTCTTGGTCCCTCGCCAAAGCTGAATCCCAGCTCTGACGCAGAGAGATGGAGCTAAGTGCGCGTGGCCAGGCTTTAGCCCTCTTCAAAATCTTGCACCCACAGGGCCAGGCTCAGAGATTGTGCGAACTCAGTTTCAAGGAGTCGGAGAAATCGAAGAGAGGTGTTGAGAGGCTAGGCTGCAAGAAGTATGAGATGAGGGGTTCAAGAAGGGAAGGAGTCGTGCTCTTGGGGAGCAGCCCAGAGGCACCCTTCACTCACCTCTTACAGGCAAAATAAGTGGAAAGTTCGGAGTCCCGCGTTGTCTTTCTAGACTGCAGCTGGGTCAACACGCTGGGGGCAAGAGGCTCACCAGCCCCAGTACCTCCCACCCCTCCCCGAGCCAGCTAAGGCAACTTCCCAGCTCCTTATCCGCATCCCCTCCCTGATTAGACGCAGACTGGACTTCTCTGGTGAACCCTAGAAACGTCCGCGTGCTCCTCCGATACCCCATGGCCACCGTAGGAGAGCAGTGGGGTGTGAGAACTAGGCTCTTTCCAGTGGGGCGGGGCGCGGGGCGGGGCGGAGGGGGGGCAGCTACTGCGCCCTCCCCTCGGGCACTCCTCGCGGGTCCCTGAGGCGACGCGCTAGTAAGCTTCCACGCGCGTCAGCGAAGGGTGGGTGGAGGGTCACCCTGACTGCGCCCCTCCCGCGCGCTGCCCACCATCACGCCACCTCTACCGCGCCATCCTGGCCCTCCGGCCTTTCTCCTGACCTGATTATTTTTAGTTCGGCGCTGCACCTCCCTGCCTGCAACAGCTCACCCCGCTCTCAGACTCGTTTTGCAGGATTTGTGCCCCTGGTGGCTAACCTGACCCACACTTGAATAAACAGCGAGCGCCTGGGCAACCTGGGCGAGCCACCTGCGCGGAATTTCCATCCATCCGCACGAGAGGTTCCTGAGACACTAAGCGTTCTCGCCTACCAGAACTTGGAAACATTGGACCATCCCCTGAATGAATGAATGAAAATTTTAAAACGAAAGGGTCATGAGGTCTTAATGCTCCGGCGGGACAATTTTGCCCCTGCTCCCTGACATTCTTTCCGTGAAGCTGAAGGTAATGCCAGGACAACAAAGATACAGGAGCCCTGATGATACTCGCAGAAAATTAAATTGGGATAGTATTTGTTAAGCTTGCTTTCCTAACCAGCTACCCCCCCCCAATACCCCTCCCATCTTAAGACAGGCTTTCCAGGTGGCAGAGGATGGCTTTTCTCATCAGTCAAGGAAAAGAGCACGCTCTCTCAATGTCTGAGTTTGTGTGATGAGCTCTTTCCACTTGCCAAGCCCAGCGGTGGTAACTACAAGTTTATGCGATAGTAGGAAAGTGAGATTTGTAAGGCCTGGAGGAGGTGTGAGGTTGCCAGAAGCCACTTCAGATAGTCATTCATTCCCTGGTGGGTTAGTGAATCATTGCACAACAACCTTAAGGCCTCCAGCCTTGCTGCAAGCCAGTCAAACAAAAAGAAAACAAAACCAGGAGTTTCCTTTATTCAGCATAAAGGGATAGCTTTTGAAGCTTTTTTCCTCAGAATTCTGAAAATCTGAGTTTTGTTTCTTGTTCCCCTCTAACATGTTAGGATGTCAACTACAGGTGACAAGTAAACATGCCTTCAGTTTACACCCAAATGTGCTGTGGCACTCTGTCCCCTGACTAGTTCTACAGCTAGAACCCAAGGAGTTTGCATGATCCAGTTTTATTTCCCCAGTTTTAGATGAATTCCAGGGGGAAAAAACTGGGGACAAAAAGCAGGTGATTGAGGGACCAAGATTCTCAAGGGGTGAATAAAAGTGACTGTTGGCTTTGTTTGTTGTACTTAAATTAAATGTTAATCTCTTTAGAAATTCTTAGGTCTGCCAGCTGGCTTCATTAAGAATCCCTGGATGGATGTTAGGGGATCTGTGAAAACCCTGACATTTATGCAGATATTTGTTATGTAAATTTAAAAGTTCTTGGGGGGTACACAACTTTGTCTAAGTTTCCATGTGCTAAATCTTTTCTGTTGGGATATGTCTCCAAGTTGCACACATAAAAACGTTGATTTGGTGGGACATAGCTTTCACACTCAACAGAAAAATGTTCTTAACTCATCACTGAGACAACAGAAACTTCACTCTGTTAAGTGCCAATAGTCATAGGGGAAAGGACCCTGGCACAATAGTGGCCTAGAGCCTAAGTCCCTGCTCCGCCCCATGTTAACTTTACCCACCAGTTACCCACTGAAGACTCTTGTGACTTAACGTGAGCATCAAACATTGGAGTGTACATGAAACCAATTTACAGATCACAAAATACATGGCTAGTGGCATTTATGAAAATAAATGCTGATGGGTTTCCACATGCTAGTAATAATTCAATGAACGATGATGTGAATAATTGTAATTATGTGAATATTTGCATATTTTCTTCAACCATATATTTATAAGGGAAATCAACATACTTTGGATTCCTGACCATTGTCAGTCATATTGTTTCATTATCTCATTTAATCTTCAAAAATAAAACGCTTATGGCTTATATACTATAGTTATCAACACACTACCCACCCTCATCACCACCACCACCAACTTTCTTTTACCATTTGAGGAAAGAAGTGTAGAGAGGTTAAGTAAATTGCCTAAGGCCACCCAGCTAACAAACACCAGGTTTTGATCTCAGATAAAGTTCCTGTTTACAAGAGGGGAATATTAGAAAAAGTGCAAATTTTGTTCAGACTTAGGTAAATCTAATTCTTTGTGCATTTTGTGCAAAAGTACAGGAGTTTTAAACAGAGCAGCCACACTTGAGATGGTCAGTCTTCTCATATACTCTTTGCTGGAAAACTGTCTTTAACGCATTTGTTTCCCTTTCATTTCCTCCACAGTTCAGATTCAGTAGCATCTTAATAAAAATGTATACACATAGTGTTTTTATTAGTGGCATCTAGCTTCTTTAACTAATTAGGCAGCCTTAGAAGGGAAGGAGCATCTCTGTCCTCCACTTCTGCAACTTTTTCCAGTAACCCTTTGAACTAAGAACTATCATCTAGTGCAGCCAATAGATGCCAAACTGAAACCACCAAATGGCTGAATATCTTACTCAAGGTTAATTAGCAAGAACATATCTCTTTTGTCTATAGCACCCAGTCAGGAAACTAATAAAGACAAAACAGACGCATTTTGTGGCTTCCTGAGTTATAGGGTAATTATAAAAAACTACCATGAGCTCTGATCTATTTTCTTTTAAATACTTTCTTATGCCTTTAGCACTGGCATGTGGGTTTGTTCAATGGACGGTTCTCCTACTTTGTTTCTCTTTTGCATAAAACCCTTAAAAGCAAACTATGCACTACACAGTTTGTGGATTTTCTGGAGAACAGGAAGACAACTGTTTTTGATCTTTAATTAAGTTTTAATTATATCTTGAGAACCAGTATCACAAAAATAATGAGCTGCTGGAGGTCAAGGCCCAAAAGCAAAATAAAAAAAATTATGGATCATAGTAGGTACTTTGCTAAAAAAAGTTATGAATGATGGTGTGCTTCCGTATAGGACTCAGATCGCTGGAATAACAGACAAAAACATCTTCTAGTAATATTTTGATACTTAAACAAGGAGGAATTGATGAAATGATTTGTCAACGTGCTTTAGTTACTGTGGTGTGGTTTTTTAAAATATAGACTTGAAGTCAGGTAGCCTGGTTTCGGGCATAGCTAAAACCAGTTCATACTATTTGTAAGAACATGGATATGGGACTTTATTTCTGGAGCCTTCTGTTTCTTGATGAGTTATGTGGGCTATATAATATCTAAACTTCAGGGGTTGATGGGTTTCTGTAAAGGGCCAGATAGTAAATATTTTAGGCTTTGTGGGCCACATGCTGTCTCTGTCATTACTTCTCTTCTTCCTCGTCTTTTTCCTCCCCTTCCTTTTCCTTTTCCTCCTCCCTGTTCTTTTTCTTCTACAATTGTTTACCATTTATATTTGTTGGCTAGGGCCGCTGTAACAAACTACCACAAATTGGGTGGCTTAAACCACAGAAATGTATTGTCTCACAGTTTGGGAAGCTAGATGTCTAAAATCAAGATGTTGACAGTGTTGGTTCTTTCTGAGAGCTGAAAGGAGGTGCTGTTCCAATGTCTCTCTCCTAGCTTCTAGTGCTCTAGTCTTTGGCATTCTTCAGCTTGTAGAAGCATCACCCCCATCTCTGCCTTCACATTCATATGGTGTTTTCCCTGTGTGTACATCTATGTCCAAATGTCCCCGTTTAACAAAAACGCCAGTTGTAATGGGTCAGGGGCCCATTCTTTACCAGTATGATTTCATCTTGATGAATTACACCTGTAATGAGCCTATTTCCAAATAAGGTCACATTCTGAGATGCTGGGTGTTCTGTTACTTCAACATATGAATTTGATGTCCACTCCTGATATTCAATCCATAAAACCATTCCTAGCTCATAACCATACAAAAACAGGTTATAAGCCATAGTTTGCTGATCCCTCTAGTAAAGCTCCTGTTTACTCTAAAATCCTATAAACCTTAATCTCCATTACATTATATGACAAATTATTTGCTCTTACATTCATTTGACACATTTTTACTGAGCACCTACATTATGCTAGGCACTGTTACTGGTGCTGGAACACAGAAGTGAAAAACTGATGAAACTCATTGTCCTTCTGGGTCTTGGAATCTAATAGGAAAGGCAGACCACCAACAAAATAAATAAGAACAATCTATTGCATGTTAGATGACAAAAGGTACTAAGAATAAAAATGAAATGGGAAAAAAAGATGGCCATGGTGTTGACTTTTAATGGAGGGTCAGGTGATGCTTCACAGAAAGGGTGACATTTGAGCAGAGACATGAAGGAGATGAGGGAGCCAGACACATGGATACCTGGGGAAATGATGTCCAGTCAAAAGGAAGACCAATGTCTACTCTGAGGTGGAGATGGGCTAGGTGTGCTCAGAAAACAGCAAGAAGGCAAGTGTGCTTGAGTGGAGGGAGCCAAGGGAGACTATCAGGAGATGACATCAGAGAGGTGGGGGAGGTGAGACATTCCCTGGTGTACAGTCTTGCACCACCACCTCTAGGGCCTGTGCTGGGACCAAGTGAGGCAAGCATGGCACCTAGGGCATACAATTTAAGGAGGCAATCATTCCCAGGGTTGTACAAGTGCCAGATGTGCACCTGAGAGGAGTGCCTCCTTAAAGCATGCACCCTAGGTGCCTCTCTGGCCTCACCCCAGTTCTGGCTCCTGGTACGGCTTCTGGCTTCAATCGCAAGTGATACAGGAAAACTCTGGAGGGTTTTCAGCAGAAGAGTACCATGATCAACCTTAAATTTTATCAGGATCACTCTGGTTGCTACGCTTAGGGCAAGGTTAGAATAAAGGAGACTTTCTTTTTTCTTTTGTTTTTTCTTTTTTTTTTTGAGACAGAATCTTGCTCTGTCACATCCAGGCTGGAGGACAGTGATGCGACTTCAGCTCATAGTAACCTCCGCCTCCCAGGTTCAAATGACTCTTCTGCCTCAGCCTTCTGAGTATCTGGGACTACAGGCGTGTGCCACCATGCCAGGCTAATTTTTGTATTTTTACTACAGACAGGGTTTCACCATATTGGCCAGGCTGGTCTCGAACTCCTGACCTCATGATCTGCCCGCCTTGGCCTCCCAAAAGTGCTGCGATTACAGGCGTGAGCCACTGTGCCCTTCTTTTATTAGGATAAAATCGTCTTCAATAAGAAGACTATTGAAATAACTTCCAAAGTAAAATGGCAAAAGGCTTCTTACCTGGTAACCCACCAAGGTTTGGGCTGCCCTAAAAAACTGTGAGGCATATAACCAGTAGACCTTTAATTGTCTTTTTCTTTTCACTTAACAGTCTTTTGAGGTCATCTACCCGGTAAACCACACATCAGGTGCTAGCATTTGATTGTAATAATGGGCAAGAAATGGTCCCTGTCTCAAAGAATTAGTATTCCTTCCCTCCCTTTCTCCCTCCCCCACGTTTTTCCTCCCTCCCTCCCTCCCTTCCTTCCTTCCTTCCCATATTATGAAATTTTGCAAAAACAAAACAAACCCACCTTATTTTGAGGCTTATCTTCTAGGGAATTTATCAGCTTACTTTGTCGATGTTTTCTGGTTCAGGCATCCCATACCAGTCCCCTTCAGAGTAGTATCTAAATGACAGTGAGTATTAAGAAATTACTTGTAAAATCAGCCATGATTTATTAGGAGTTCTCATGGCATTACTATATTTCCCTTTCACTCATAGGATCAGGAACTTTGGAATCCAAAATACTAGCAATCCTTACACTCAATCCTCTCATTTGACAGATGAGACCGAGACCCACAAATATCAAGCTATAATTTCCCACCTATTACTGGTAGAATGTGGCAGATTGTATTTTTCAAAGCTAGCTGCAACACTACCTTCCATTTCACATGCTCTTGAATGTGACTTCTGACACTCTTCCACTGAGGCATGGGGATATATATTTTCTCTATTTTTTTCTTTTAGTTGTTGTTGTTGAGACAGAGTCTCACTCTGTCACCCAGGCTGGAGTGCAATGGCGCAATCTCAGCTCACTGCAACCTCCACCTCCCAGGTTCGAGCGACTCTCCTGCCTCAGCCTCCCAAGTCGCTGGAATTACAGGCGCCTGCCACCACGCCTGACTAACTTTTGTATTTTTAGTAGAGACTGGTTTTCACCATGTTGGCCAGGCTGGCCTGGAACTGCTGACCTTAAGTGATCCACCCACCTCGGCCTCCCAAAGTGCTGAGATTACAGGCATGAGCCACTGTGCCTGGCCTTGTTTTCTCCTTTTGAATCTGTTTTTCTGTACCTTGGATGCTATAACAAATTCCAAGTCTTAATGGCTTAAAATAACATAAATCTGTTAAAATTCTGGAGGTCAGAATTCCAAAATAGGTCTTACTGGGATAAAATCAAGATGTCAGCGGGGCTGCATTTTTTCTGGAGGCTCAAGGGTGCATCAGTTTTCTTGCCTTTTCCAATTTCTAGAGCTGCCTGCATTCCTTGGCTCATGGCCAGCATCACTCTGCCCTCCGCTTCTGCATGACATCTTCTCTGACTCTGACCCTCCTGGCTTCCTGTTGTTAGGACCCTTGTGATTACATTGTGGCTACCTGGATAATCCAGGATAATCTCCCTGTCTCAAGGTCTTTAACTTAATCACATCTGAAAAATCCAGGTAAGGTAATATAGTCACAGATTTGGAGATTAAGACATGGACATTTCAGAAGGCTAGTAATCCGCCTAACACACTGGGTAAGCTTATGGCTACAGAAGAACGGGTGCTATGTAACATCTAAGACTATGTCATGAAAGTGATGCTGCTTCCAATTGGTTGCCTTAAATCGCTCGCTTTTAGAACCCCGGTGCTCTGCCATACAGAGAATGAAAGAGACAAAAGCATTGCCATCTTCGAATTTACATGCAAAAAGAGAAGACCAGAGGCAATCAAATAGACAAACATGTAATATAACATTAGGTGGTGTTGGACCAACATTTCTCCTTTTACTGTTTAAGGGAAGTGGAAGGAATTATAAAAGAATTACAAAAATTGCACACAGACTTTTATGGGTCCTGATTTGTGTATTTACCACAAAATTTAATTGAATAAAAAAAAACAGCTTTCAATCCTCATCTACTGTTTGGTTTTGAATGTATTGTAACTGTACCAATAGCTTTGGACAATCTGAGTGTTTCAGTTGTCTGGTGCTTCTTAATAAATAATCCCCAAACAGAGTAGCTTAAAAATCACAATTTATATCACCTCTCACGGTCCTCTAGATTGACTGGGCTCAGCTGGGCACTTCCTGCTTGGGTGGGGTTGCTTTTGGTTGCAGTCAGATGGTGGCTGTAGCAAAAGACATCTGAAGGCTCACGTAGGCCAGATGTCCAAGATGGCTTCTCTCATGTTGGTTCCCTCATCTGGATGGCTGAAATTGCTGGGGAGAGGCCAGATGTCTCTTTTTCTCCATGTGGACTCTCAATTTGGCTAGTGTGGGTTTTATCATGCCTTAGTGGTCTAATGGCAGTTGGACTTTTCATACAGTAGCTGCATCCCCCAGAGATAGCGTTCCAAGAACACAGGCTACTAGATTCCTTGTGACCTAGCCTCAGAAGCCACACAGTGTTAACTTCTACCGTATTTTATTGGTTATTCAAAAACCTGCCTAGATTTAACCTAGCAGGGGTCTATGCAAGGATGTGAATATCAAGAGGCATGGTTCATTGGGTGACCATTATTGAAGACTAGCTATCATAAAGAGAGGTGTGGCTTAGGCAAAATGAAATTGCATTCTACTATGGAAATCTCTAAAGTCACCCCACAGAACTCAGCCCAAACCAGGTAAAGGTCCTTCCCTAAAATAATTCCAAAGCCATAAGCCTGCTCATTCTCTATGTCACTTAATGCAGGCAGTGGTGAGAAATGCTGGCAGAGCCATTCTATCCGTAAGGTATGACTCTCTGATGGGTGGGGCTAGTCAACCTAGGGGTCCCTTTTGTTAGAGAGTAAGGACTCCCACCACTGGGAGTCAGAGTATTTGTTTATTTTCTCCAGAAGCACCCAAACACAGCTGAATGCACAATTCCACCGTGTTCACACCAGGAATGTCCCCATGTAATGTGGACTAGTGGCAGCCCTGGTTAAAAGCTAAGTGCTTGTTTGGGATAAGGTGCTAGGCCAGTCTTTACAAGTGCATGTAACTTATTTTGTTTTTGTAAGAATCCTATGAAGCAACAGTTATCCCTGTATTACATATGAGAAAACTGAGGCACAGAAACTAAACAATTTCCACTGGCGCATACATAAGTGGTAGCCCTGGGATTCAAACCCAGACAGTCCAATGCCAGAGCCCATCCTCTCAATCACAGCCCTGCCCCGCCTTGAGCAAGTGACATGACTTCTCTGGGTTGCAGTTTCCTCATCTGTAAAAGAAAGCTAATACTCCTTCCCTTACGAGCTTGGGCTAGGAAGTGAGTGTCAGACCAGGCGTGGTGGCTCAAGCCTGTAATCCCAGCACTTTGGGAGACTGGGGTAGGAAGATCACTTGAGGTCAGCAGTTTGAGACCAGCATGACCAACATGGTGAAATCCCATCTCTACTTAAAATACAAAAAAAAAAAATTAGCCGGGCGTGATGGCAGGCACCTGTAATCCCAGCTACTTTAGGAGGC
Source organism: Cacajao melanocephalus (assembly GCA_963573385.1). Taxonomy (NCBI): domain Eukaryota; kingdom Metazoa; phylum Chordata; class Mammalia; order Primates; family Pitheciidae; genus Cacajao; species Cacajao melanocephalus. The sequence goes on from CAUYLG010020657.1 coordinate 25,148, forward strand.
TAATATATGAGAACTGCTTGAACCTGGGAAACGGAGGTTGAAGCGAGCCAAGACTGCGACACTGGGCTCCAGCCTGGGTAACAGCGTCAGACTTGGTCTCAAAAAAAAAAAAAAGTGACTGCCTGGCATTGCCTCTTAAAAGCTACATAACCTTGCACAAATTGCTTAACCTGAGTCTTGGTTTTCTCATTTAATAAATGAGTATGTTCTTATGAGGAGTACATGGCACAATGCATATAAAGTGCAGTATCTGGCATAAGGAGACTGCTAAGTAGCATTAATTGGTATAATATTATTATTCCTTATATTGTAACATAATTTTGAGGTTCTTAACTTAAGCCTAATATTCTCACAAATCTCCTGCTGAAATTGCTGTTATTTTGTCTGATTTTTACTGTTTCTTTACTTTTCCACCCAGGGAGCAGCTGCACATTTGGGCAGAGGAACATAAAAAGTATTGGTCGATAATCAGGTTGCCACCACAGATGTCCCTGCTTCAACTGAGGACAGAAGACAGCAGCCAATATTCACAGAGGACTGCAGATGTTCTTCTTTAACTTGGATCAGAGGAGCCATTCTAGATACAGGGAGGGTATTGCAGACTCTTCTGTTCAGAATACAATATTGCAGAATATGCATGCATCCATTCAATACTTATTGAATACCACTCTGTGCTGAGCTGCCTTGGAAATACAAAGATGAATTGGACATAATATCTGCCCTCTTGGACCTCGAAATGTAGACGAGACAAAACAAACATTAACCATAGTACAGTGTAAGCAGTTCTATATACAGCAAAATACAAACAGTGGTTGATCTCAGAAGGAAAATTTTTGTAAGAGTGGTTTAGAAGGAGTCAAGGAAGGCTTCTTGGAGAAAGCAGTATTTTATCAGGATTTTTTAAAAATGAAAGAACTTCAATAAGCAGAGATAGAGTAGGGCAAAGATCATCCAAGGTGGAGGAAATGATGGGAAGTCAGGTGTGGATAAAGTGAGTGAGCTGTCTGATGAGCATGGGAAGGGTGGCAGGTGCTGCCAACTGGCCAGCCCACCTCTATCCACAACTTCACCTCCCCCAGGCACCTTCCACCCTATGACACCCTTCTGGTCATTGAGTCATAAGCAGAAGATTGCTGGGTTAGGATTGTGGGAAAGTATTTACTTGATCCTTAAAAATAGGACAGGCACAATTAGCACGAACTTTCCTTAAACTGTTACCCCTTACTCTCTCTCCTTTCTTCTGCTTGAAATGTGGATGAGATTCCTGGAGGTGCCTCTTGAGGTCCTGAGGTGATAAGCAGAAGAATAAAAGCTACATGATGGGACAGTGAACAGAGAGATGGAAGAGGCGTTTCTCCATCATTGGGTACTCACACTAGCCTTGCAGCAAATGTAATTTCTTATTATGTGAGAAAAAAATAGTTCACTATTTGTTTAAACCAGCATACATTAGATGTTCTGTTACCTGCAGCCAAGGGCATTCCTGATTGACACAGGGAACAATACTGACCCATGGGATATAAAGTCAAAAAAATGAGCGGGATCTACATTATGAAGGACAATAAAGTCCATGTACAGAATGTTCCTTATTTAGTAGGCAGTAGGCAATTGATACTCACAACAGTGAAAGTTTGTGAGTATCAATAATATTAAAGCTGTTCTTTAGGAAGATTTATCCAGCAACAAAAGGGAAAGTGCTTGGAGTCAAAGAGATTGTGTAAGAAACAATTCTTGTGGTTGCTGTATAAAGAGGGCCTCCCCTGGCATAACCTCTATCACAAATGTATCTATTATATCACACATATAGATGTATGTATAATTTGATATATACAATGGACACTTTCTCAATTTATGTGAAGTATACTTACATAGAACTTTGCTGTAACACACAGTCTAAACAGTATTTTGTTAGGTGATGGCACCTTCAAAACAAGTCTATTAAACTCCTTTTGCAACTGAACTGTGATTCCTTCCCTCAGTTCTTTCCTGTTTAAAAATTGAAGAGCCACCACCTATAATAGGAGAGTGGCAATAGACAATAAAGAGAGGGAGGAAGGGAAGAAGGTGAGAAACATTTCACAGAAAGAATTGACAGGCCTAGGCAACTGTTTAAATGTGGCAGGACCGAGGAGCAGAACAAATGAGGGATGACTCCAGTATTAAGGCCTATGTTGCTGGAAGTTTCAGGAGAGAATGAGAAGCGTGCAGGAGTGGGCTTGGATACAGAGTGGTGGGAGAAAGTGAGTTCCTCAGGCCATTGACTGTCAGTAATGAACATTTGAAGAATTGTCCACATCATGTGGATCCCTTCTAGGGCGACCACCTGGTGTGGTAGCTTAATTTGGGGATGTAAATATCAGTAAGATACCTTTGAGGATCTCACAGTTCATCCGTTTTACAAACACTATTAAGTATCTACTACTAACCAGGCTTTGTGTAAATTAATACAAATGCAATATGGTTAAGTCCCAGTCTGCATGGTATTTGATAAAAGAGAAAGATAGATAAACTAAAAATGCCAAAGCAACACATGACATAGGTATGCTAGAAAAATACTAGGACTAAGTATAGAGTTGGAGGGCTGTCTGGGAAGGCTTCACAGTGGAGAGCACTCCTCTGAGCATTAAGTAAACAAAAACATTCCAGAAAGGAGAGACAGCATATGACAAAAGCATCATCACACCTACAGTATTCTGCCATCATGTGTCTGTGGTGAGGGGGAGGGGCGTATGTAATTAAGTGAGTGAATAAAGCCCCAAATATAAGCTGCAATTTACTTGCACAATTTACTTAACCTCTCTGAGCCTCCCTTTGCTTTTCTGTAAAATGGGAATTATCTCGTGGGATTGTTATGAGGATTAAATGAGATAATGACTGCTTTATACAACACCAAGCACAATAAGTACTCAATAAATATTAGCTCTTGTTATCCAGTAAGTCACAAGCCAGGGTTAGTTTGGCATTTCAGAAACACTACAGCCATGTGCATGAGTAGACTGCATGAGATGGGAAGCCCAACTGGAAGCAAACTGCAACAGTCCAGGCCAGAGACAATGGAGGCCAGAGCAGACACCAGTGGTGCAGACACCAGTGGTGGGTAGCCCTGGAGGAAGATTGGAGCACAGATCTTTAGTCAGCCTTAATAGCATTTCTTTAAAAAATGAAGAAAAACTCTTAAATTAAGCTAGCATAGTAAATTGTAAATTCAAACGCTGCAAAACCGTAACAGTGACAAACTATTACTAGGCTGGGAAAATTAAAATTAAAAATTTTAATTTTATTTTTAAAACTTGTTAAAGGATTTACAAAATTAACCCTGAAGATGCTGGCATTTCCCTTAATTTTGGAGGGTAAGTTAGCTTCACTCAATGCAGTATGTCTTCTACTATTTCATCAGATTTCATTATGCCATGGCCATTTTTTGGGAAGGCTGGGCATTTGATTACATATAACAAACGTTTATTGACTATTTGCTGTGTGCAAAGCATTAGTAAAGGTGTCATCATCTTAGGAACAAGATTCAAGTTTATTCTAAAAGATTATTCTTGTGCTTCTCTTTGGGGAAAAAAACCAAAATGATGTATACGCTTTTAAAAAAAATTTAAAGATGCAAAAGCAAGTGAATTTATAAATGACTCTAAAAATTCAAGCAGTGATTCTTTTTAAAACACCCAAAACAAAACCAACCCAAAACTCAAACCTCTCTCACAGAATTTATACAGGTCTCAGACAATCCCACACGGTTGTGTGGTGCTCTGCTGAGGTGGTCAACAGGAGAGAGAAAGACAAACTCAGCTGTGTGTCTACCTCAGGATGGCACGTTCTCATGAACACGGTGGATTCGAATGTTCACCAGGGTTCCCCACAGCTCACTTAATCTGATGGTAGGTGGTACATGAGGTAAAGTCACCATATAAGCTATGACTGCCTTTTATTCACAATCCACCATGCATCCCGAAACTTATCATTAAGCTTTACAGTACCCTGATATATAGGAATTACTGTACTCATTTAACAGAGACTAAGGATGAGTAGCAAAACTGGGATTAAACTTGAGTTTGGTGACTCCATAACTGAAGTCCTTTCCACTTTGCCAGTGGCTTCTTAAACTACCTGATGACTGATCTGACTCTTCAAATAAACATATTGTTCGATTTGCCTTCTGGATTTTTGTTTCTTAACTTTTCTGAATTATAAAAACAATAATACTCTTTGCAGAAAACTTGAAGAAAATAGAACCATATAAGCATTATACCCCTAATTTTGATAATCATTTCTAGGTTAGATTGCCAAACTGAAACGTCATTGTCCTCATTTAAAAAGCAATGTCTTTTCTTAAGAGTTGAATTTAAAAGAATGCAATGGTGCAGTCTGTTTCACCAATTTTTAGGTATACAGAAGGAATAAATTAGCTCTGTGGGGAGAAGAGGGTTGCCGTTTTTTCTAAGTGGAGGTGAGAAGTAGGGGGACATATACCCAGCCTTTCATACACGGCAAGAGGCATGTCCTTCAGTAGTCTCAGAGCACAGGCTCATACATCTCAAGGACTGGTGTGTTACACGCAAGTCTCAACAAGCAGGTCACAATCTACTGCCACAGTACTGGCCTCTTTTTCCTAAACCAGGGGATTTTACACAATAACCTTAATTTCTCACTTCCCTTGTAAAATCGGACAACCTGGTAATATTGGGGTTGAATCCTTAGGTGGCCATAACCAGCTGGAGTGGTGGCCCCTTGAGACATGGTGGCCACTGCTCCTGTGCTCCATCTTGCCCTGGGATGCTGAGGCCTCAGGTCAGTCACTGTTTTCCATTTAGCACTATTGTATTTCTTGCAAAAACATTTCTCTGTGCTTGCATGTCTATCTAAGGTGGGGGTACATTCGGACGGCAGTATATTTCTAGAAACATCCTCCTACTTCACGTATTAGATGTCTGCATGTTCCTAGTACACATCTGTGTTTACTGCTTTCCATGGTCTTCATCCCAGGATTTTTGCTTTTTTCAAAGGGTCAAACTGCAAGGACTAATGCCATGTTGTCACGCCACCCTTTGATCTTCATTTCCTCATCTGTAAAATGAAGCAGTTGGTCTCATCTCTTCAGCTCTGATGTTCTGTGACTTCTTATCTCTAAGGAGCTTCCTTGGTCCAGGCAGCACCAGTCTCCTTCCTCTGGCCTCTTTTTCATAAAAGCTTCCCAGAGCTCAATAGACAATTCAGTTCCAAGACAAATGATGCCAACTGAAGAAGGAGAAAGAGCATGTAGGATAGAAGTGAGAAGAGAAAAAAGTGACCCAAGGAGAAATGAAGCCCAGCGGTAAGCAGAGGGGTGCAGACGGGAAACAGAGTCACAAAGCTCACATTTAAAACACCTGAGAATGAAACAGGCATGATCAAAATCTTTTTATACTTTAAACAAAATTATATTAAAATGTTTGGCTGGGTGCAAACATTTTAATATAATTTTGTCCCAGCTGGGGGTCCAGCTACTCCAGAGGCAGAGAAGGGAGGATCACTTGAGCCCAGGAATTCAAGGCTGCAGCGAGCTATGATTGTACCACTACACTCCAGCCTACGCCACAGAGCAAGACTCTGTCTCAAAGAAAAACAAAAATAAAAAACATCAAAACAAAATAAAATGTAAAAGCAATAAGTATTTATTATAGAAAATTGAAAAACTATGAAAATTTTAGAAGAAAAAAATTAACTATAATCATATCACTTAAGGTCAAGGACCGCTTAACTCTAGGTAGACTGCCCTTCCTAACCTTTCTTTTATTTTTTGCATTATTTTCATAATTAACATTACATACAAACCTCATTTAATTTGAAAACAAAAAAAATCATGAAGTAAAAGAACAGTCTCACTAAAGTTAAAATAGCATATACTGGTACACTTTTGCTTTTTAACTTGATAGATTTGTTTTTTTTAAATCTAGGCATCACTTCCAGTAATTTGTGGAAAAACGAAAAAAGTCGAACACAATCTTTTATTTTCCATTATCTTTCTAATTTACCAGTTTAGCTTAGGGTGTTTTTAAAATCATATTATCAATATAAAATATTGGTTTTAAAATAAAAGGGTTTAAAATAAGACCAGTTTGCAAAGTTTTAATAAAGGAACAACTGCATTCTGACTTTCAAGTCTTATGAGTATTTTTCTACAATCTTTTTTCCTTTTTTTAAAGAAAAGGCTTTCCTTTGGAAGGGACTGGGCTGTCATTTCAGAGGCCAATCATTCCTTATTTCTATTATTTGATTTCAATCAAGGGCCACAAACTGTTGGCCAAAAAATTCCCCTTAAAACTGATGATTCTACCAGTTTTTTTGACATAGCCTAGAGACACTCACAATCCAGTTTTAGATAACCTCTTTTGGATGCACAAAGGAAAGGTAAGAAGATGTGATTAAAAATGTTTGTAAAAGTGAAAGAATAACCCTATTGCTCACAGCAGTGGGGAAACAGCATTATCTGTCACTTTTTTTTTTTTTTGCCATTAGGTATACCCAGAGAATGAATGCACCAGGTACAAAGCCCAGGAAAGAGGAGAGCTGCCTCTGCAGAAGCAACGGCACTTGTTTGCAGTTCAGCTTACCTGATACGCAGATCGCCAATCTTATCAGAATTGAACCAACTGGCTTATTCCTTTTCTGCTTTGTTGATACCCAAGCTGGCCTTAAATTTTTTTTTAACTGAGAATGTCTAAAGCCCGAGGCATGCTTCTGGGTGTTCTTAGGACTTAAATGCCATTGCTTAAAGAGTTAAAGATCTCTGAGGCTACAGTAAAAGGATGATAAGGTAAATTACTCACCCACGGGAGATGCTCCCCTTGTCCTTTACCAAAACAAGGTCTGAGAAACATGGAAGGCATTCAACAGTTTAGACAAACTCTACCATGCAAAGCCAAACATTCGTATTAGATTTTTAAGGTTAAAGAAAGTCTCATTGTAATAATTTATCTTTGAGAACAAGAGTTTATTTTTCACTTATCAAGCGCTTAACATTTCCCTCTTAGGAAAAATGCTTTCAGGGATACATTATACTCAGGAAAACACTCACCAACAACATATTTTGTTTATCAGTTTAAGCGGAAAAACTACTCTTAGAGATTAAAAAAACAAACAAACAAACTCATTTCCAGTGTTAGGGGAATCCCATTGGAACTGGCTGTCCACAGAGGTGGAGAATTTGGCCTTGTTTACGGGTCTAGTAATTGCTTTAGTCCTCAGTTAGAGGAAAGTTGTCCCAGAGAGGTATTTTTAAATAAAAATAAAAAGACTCTCCACAATATTCATTCTGCTTTGAGGAGAAACTCAATTCTATCCTTCAGTGGAAGCCACTTCAAGCTAAGTATTTGGAAACTCAGAGTAGCAAAACTGGAGATGAGGCAATTCAATTGAGTCCTACAGAGGACAAGTTTACAATTTTGTATCTGCTATATTTATCCAAAAAAAGAAAGAGGAGGAGGAAGAAGGAGAAGAAATAAAAGAGGGAATAGCCTTTTAGTAAATGTGAGCAAAAAGGAAGATACACTTAAAACATCTGTATCCTAATGAAGTAAAAATTCAGCTCTTCAAGTCCTAAGTTCCACTTTCCTACCAAAGTCTCAAATTATAAGCAGATTGACTGAAGGTTAGGATGACGGTGTTTTGGTAGAACTCGATCTCTAAAAAAAGATTGTTACTTCACTCAGAATTCTCTCTTAGAACTAAGCATGCTGAATCCTTTTACATTTTATGGTGCTTACTCTAATTTTAAATGAAAAACTTTTTTCTAGTGAAGCTCACTGTGTATGATTGAAATGTTGGTGGAAGGCAAAATCCCTCTGCAAAAACATTTGAAAATGAAACACTCTCAGTGCATAATCCCTTGGTCTGCAGTGCAAGGTTTTCAAGTAAGTGAAAAGAAGAAAAATGCACATAAGACTGCCTACCAGAAAAGGGTATGTGCATAGGAATCTCCCTGCTGCAAAGTGCTGACATTTGACACCACTTTGAACCCTGAATGCAGCTGGCTGTTGGGCTCTGAATTGTCTCCCACCTTGTTCGTGGCCTCTGATTTATCCCTCTGACCAAGTGCCCCATGCCTTACCATCCTCTCCCACTGCAGAGATGGCAAGCAGGGCTGAGCCTAAGCTAGCATCCTCATCAGGGTTCAATTGGTGTTCAGCAACAGCTATCAGAAGGCCGTTCATCAATGACTTCCAAAGAAATCACCTGTGGAGTCAGTGGAGATTTCGAAATGTGTTGGTGTATAACTAGCTTCTCTGAGTTTGTAAACAGCCGTAATGAATTAAATCCCAGCCACAGAGCTTTGGGAGAGTTCCTTTCGTGAGGGAACAGCACTAAGGATGTTGTTGTGGCTTCTGTGGTGCGGTAGCTATGGAAGCATCAGGGTGTGGCGAGAGATTCGGCTGCTGCAAAGCCATTGTATGTTGCCAGATAGAATTATCCTTTGATGTACACTGGGGTCTAAATTGTTTTCTTTCCTTTGATACATTTAAAATTAAGATTTCGTGTTAATCCCTAATTAATTCCAAGATCAAGCTTCTATTTTAGCTACTTGAATGAGTGATGTTGGAATGTTTTTAGGGAAATGAAGCCGTAATAAAATATTTTCCAATTACATTAAATACCTTGTGGGCATAGTTATTAGGCATTGCTGTATTCAATGTGGCTTTTACATCAGAAGGGCATGATTTTAAATCAGAAATCATTTTAAGTCAGAAATGGAGCACTTATGACAATAGTCCTTTACATTTAAATGGTTTGTACAAAAAAGGAAAAGAGGGAGGCTAGAAACAGCTATGATAAAATGAAAGTTCACCTTCATAAGAAAATACAGAATCAGGAATTGTGAAATGTAAAAGAATTAAATATGAAGTATGAAAATTCAGTAGAGAACAGGTAAGATATAACCACCAGCTGAAAAGGTAAAGATAGGAAGATCAAAGAAGGAAGCCTGTAGATGAGCAGAGCTTTTTCTAAACTGCAATCTTCAAAGAAAATCAACCTGCACTCCACACCAGGCTTCTTCCAGGCCCTGACAGAAGCTCAAGGACAGCTGACCTGGGCTGGATCCAGGCAAAACTGTGAGGTTAGCTGGGATTTCACGAGTCACCCTTTTAGACCTCCCAGCAATCTCATGCCATGTATTTACCTCTGAACCCCAGAAGGAAAGAAAATTCTTTCTAGTTAGGAAATAAAAAAGCATAGTAGTGACCACCAAATGATGCCTGAAATTTTGCAACCATTTGTCACAGATATGTAGAACAGTCATGATTTAAAATATTCAGGCTGGGCATAAGGGCTCACAATTGTGATCCCAGCACTTTGGGATCACCTGAGGCCAAGAGTTTGAGACTGCAGTGAGCCATGATTCTGGTGCTGCACTTCAGTTTAGGTGACAGACCAAGACCCTGTTTCAAAAAATAAAATACTCAGACCCCTTTTTTTTTTTTTTTTAGATGGAGTCTCACTTTGTCACCCAGGCTGGAGCGGAGTGGTACCATCTTGGCTTACTGCAACCTCTGCCTCCTGGGTTCAAGAGATTCTCCTACCTCAGCCTTCTGAGTAGCTATGACTACAGGTGCGTGCTACCATGCCACCCAATTTTTGTATTTTAGTAGAGACGGGTTTCACCACATTAACCAAGCTGGTCTTCAACTCCTGACCTCATGATCCACCTGCCTTGGCCTGCCAAAGTGCTGGAATTACAGGCATGAGCCACCACACCCGGCCTTCAGACCTTTTATCTTCATAAATACAGAAACCCTTGCTAGCCCATGTTTGCAAGGGGATGGGGTCAGGTTGAGGAGTTGTCATCACTGCTATAGGAACTCATCTAATTCAGCCCCTTACCTTGTCTCAAAAAAAGAATGAACTTGCATTTTTTGGTAATTATTTTCTGATTACTATCATTTGTCCAGTAAGTTGCGTAGAAGCAGGTGATGTCCTGCTTCTCCCTCCCACCCCTAATTAGGGGCCTGAGTCCCATGTGATAACATCTTGAAGGGCGCTTTGCCATTATCAGTGGGTGGGTCACTGGAGTGGGGCAGGGGCACCTTCTACACTCAGCCAACAACCCCCGGGCTCATACATTTGCATCAGTTCTGACTGGGCTTGTACCTGCTCTACTGGTTGCTAAGTATTTTTAATATCACCTAATATAAAGATTTCATTTTATGAAACTCTGGTCACCTTGTGCAGACAGCTGTGGTTCAGGGAAACACATGTTGGGTTTGGCATTATCAAGAGATTTGGGTGTCTCTCTGCCAAGATCAAATGCAATACTATGTGTGAACACCTAGAACAAGGGAGTGAGCTGTTTGCTCATTTCAGGTACAACTATGCATCCTTCTTAGGATGTAGACATGGGAAGCATACCAGAGCCTCCCAGGGTAGGACCAACAGGCTGCAGCTAGACTTTTTTTTTCTTTTTTCTTTTTTTGAGACAAGTTGTCACTCTGTTGCCCAGGCTGGAGTGAAGTGGTGCCATCTTAGCTTACTGCAGCTTTGCACTCCTGAACTCAACCAATCATTCTGCCTCAGCCTCCTGAGTAGCTGGGACTACAGGCATATGCCACCATGCCCAGATAATTTTTAAACATTTTTAGTAGAGATGAGGTCCCAGTATTGTTAGGCATGTCACTCGAATAAAGAGACCACCAGGCAGGCTTTGTGTGGGCAACGAGGCCGCTTATTTCATGTTTGGGTACAAGCAGGCCAAGTCCGAGAAAGGAGTTAGGCAAAGGGGGTAGGAAAAGCATTGGTAATATAGGTTGGGGGAAATGGTCAGCTAAAGGCGGTAACCTATCTTAGAGAGGGGAAGGGTGTCACGGAATTCATGGTCACAAGGGAAGGGGTCATTTATTACAAACAGGCATGACCATAAGGATAGGGGTTATCAGTTGCAATTAGAGGAGAGGGTACAGCAAATTACATAGTTAAAGGGGTGGGGTCTTGAGAAACCTAATGTCTAGGGGGACATTTTTACAAGGCTGAGCAGGAACAATGGTTGAAGGTTGCAGGGGGAGAGCAATCAGTTGAGGCAGGAACCAGTTGTTCACTTCTATTTGTGGCCATCCAGTCAGACTTTCTGGCTCCTGGAGACCATCAGGAGGTATTTGTGCAGGTCACCAACGCTATAGTGGCCAGACTTAGACTTGGAGGCCTGACAGCTATGTTACCCAGACTGGTCTCGAACTCCTGGGCTCAAGAAATCCTCTCATATCAGTCTCCCAAAGTGCTGGTATAAGCTACCATGCCCAGCCCTTCAGATAGACTTTTATTTTGGAGTTACCAAAGCCACTGAAATCTCAGCAGTCTCATTGATTCAGCGGTACAATGTGGATAGTAGACCTATTAGACCTCAAAAAGTACCCACACCAAGTCTTCTGGATTGCCTGTTATCTGCCAAATCCAGATTCTTAGCCTCTGCCCCACATCTGCTGAGTCAGAATCTCTAAAGGTGCGGGGCCAGGAATTTTCATTTTAAACACTTCACAGGAGATCTTGACAGACAATGTAAAGGTGAGAACCAAAAGCTGAGGCACCAAACATGAAAACTCTCAGTACTAGTAAATGTTTTATGAAAAACAGAAGCCAATTTCTGGATACCAACCCTGTGGTTACTGCTTAAAAGCTCTATCAATGAAGTGATTGCCTATTAAGATAATGTGGGGGGTGTGTGTGTGTGTGTGTGTGTTTGAAATAATGTGTATGTCTGAGTATGTATATGTTTGAGACTGTGAGTGTGTATGTGTGCATATGAATGTATTTACACCACAGGACAAATACAACTCGTAGGTCAGAGTCTCTGGACTATGGAAGTACAACTAATTGTATCTGGTTTCCATGACTTTGCTCGGGCTTCCACAGAACAAAGTCAGACACACTCTTGCCAAATTTGATCCCGATGAATTTCATGAACTGGGGAATCACAGTAAAGTCTGTTGAACACTTGCCTTTAGCTCACACTAATTTGCACAAGTAAAGCTGCACACGCTGTATTTTATAAAAAAGCTTCTCAGAGATCTCTGAGCTTGACTCTCCTACTAAAACTGGGGGCCGGAATTCCTACAAGTTACAAGGCTGGCCAGTCTGTATTTCCTAAAGGATTAGTTGCACCCACCTCACCTCAACAGGCTCAAATAAGCTTTTGTTACCTTTCAGCCACAACAGCTCAACAGTGTTGAGTGCCTTTCATTCAATTACATATAAGCAAGATAGTCCTGTTTCTGCATGACAAATGGCAGCAAACTCTCAGTTTTCTTCTTGCTCTTTCAGTCTTTCTTCCCTAGGTGGGCCCAGTCTTTGCATTTCAATTCAGTTCAGCTTAATTTAACAAACATTTACCATATTCAGTGCCAGCTAAGTTTCAGACACTATCCTAAGTGCTATTTGTTTTTCCAGGTCAGGATGAGGTAAGGGAGGGTGAACGGAGAAAGATGGAGACCCTGTCTTGCCCTCAAAGAGTTGCCAACATGTTTCTATACAAATAACTGTACTCAAAATGTAATGAATGTTAAACTAGTAATTTACCCAAAGTTTAGAAAGAGGGAAGGATTTTCTCCTGAAAGTTCAGGAATCTTAAAGGAGGGTAAACACTTTTGTGCCTCAGTTCTTTGGGCCTTGAACTACCTACCCCAAACATGTTTTAATTCTATAATAGTGTTGGACAAACAATCATAACTAAAATTTTTTGAACACTTATTCCTACATGTATATGTATTATATGTAAGATATATAATGTACTCCTCACAATAGCCCTGTATAATAATAAACACTGTTATTATCCCCATTTCTCAGATGAGGAAATTGAGGCAGAGTGAGATTAAAGTAACAAACCCAAGGTCACACAGTTAGTAAGTGGTGGAACCAGTTTTTGATCCCAGGTAGTCTGAATCCAGAGCTGGAGAGCTTAAACACCATGTTGCAATGTATATACATTTTATATTTCATGCCATCAACAACCTGTCTTATATCTTTCTTTTTCTGACTACGCAAATATCTTTTCTCTCCAAGTAAGCAGGTTAGCATCCTTTCTTCCTCTTTCAATATTTCTACTGCGTGGCGAAAAGGATGACTACACATTTTTAAATGCTTCATTTTGCTTTTTGTATCAGTATTTTACAGGCAATTACAGAAAGCCCAGCTTGAAAACCACATGGCTAAAGTGAGTTTCTCCTCCATGCTGCTTGTGTTTGGTTCCAGAGGCCCACTGAGGAAGAGTCAAAAGAACAGGCTCACTGAAGATAGCAGGGCTATGGATGATTAAACCTAGATCTACACTAGTGGAGATGTTATAAATCTGTGTTTCAGTGGTTCTACTTAAATATGATTGCTGCATCCACTCTCATTAAACTCTCCTTGGGCATTCCTAACAATCTAGATTTCTGCCCAAGGAAAGCAAAACCTTCTCGGTCAGATCATTTCAGACCTTTGTGTTTTTAGATACCCAGAAGCACAAAGTTAACAGCCACATCCCCAACACCCACAGTGGGAAGCAGCTTATCATGGGTATTGAGAATCTTCAGAATCAGACAAAACAGAAGTTAAATCCTGACACTGCTACCCACCTTTTCTGTGCCTGCTTAATCTCTCTGTACCTCAGTTTACACTTCTGTGAAATGGGGATAAGAATATCTCCCTGACAGGTTTGTGTGTGCGTGTGTGTGTGAAGCCTGAATAAAGTCGTGTTTGTAAAATGCTTAGCAAAATGTCTGCCTCATAGTCAGCAAACTGTAGTCATAATTTTTACAATTTCAACATAATGGGGAAAGCAGTGAGGGATACTTTCAGGTTTGGAAGAAAGGGATGAAAAGCAAAGAGCTCAGAATTGAGTGCTCCACTCCAAACTGCCCCATATCCTTTGTTAACTCACTTGGCCCAAGGAAGTGATTTACTGTGTTCATTAAAGTGAACATTTAGAGGAAGACAGAAGGGCAGTTGTGCTGGAAACAATACCATAAGGGCCCTAAATGTCCTCCATGCACTACTGTCCCATCCCAGTGCCCCAACCCACACCCACAATTCCACCTTTGCCTCATTCTCATTCCACATCTCACAAGGGGCCTGAAGGCCTGGCTCCTGCTTCCATTTCAGTGCTAGGCTATGCCAACTTCCTCACGCCACATCAAGTCCCAGCTTCATATTGATGTGCTGAAATTTCTTTGAGACTTCCTCTCTGACCCACGGATTATTGAGGAGCATGCTGTTTCATTTCCAAACATTTGGTGATTTTCCTGTTATCTATTTTATGTTTCCATTTAATTCCATTACGGTCTAAAAACATATTCTATATGTGATGTGGTTTGGCTGTGTCTCCACTCAAATCACATCTTGAATTGTAATTCCACAATTCCCATGTGTTGTGGGAGGAAGCTGGTGGGATGTGATTGAATTGTGCGGGTGGGTCTTTCCTGTGCTGTTCTTGTGACAGTGAACGACTCTCACGAGATCTGATGGTTTTTAAAATGGGCATTTTCCTGCACAAACTCTCTCTTTGCCTGCTGCCATCCATGTAAGATGTGACTTGCTCCTCTTTGCCTTCCGCCATGATTGTGAGGCCTCCCCAGCCATATAGAACTGTAAATCCATTAAACCTTTTGTTCCCCAAATAAAGGGTATCTTTATCAGCATTGTGAAAAATGGACTAACACAATGTGATTTCTCTTCTTTTAATTTTGTTAAGGTTTACTTTATAGCTCAGAATATGGTTTATGTTAGTGAATGTTTCACGTGTGCTTGAGAAGAATATGTGTTCTACTGCCACTGGGCGGAGTGGTCTGTAAATTTCAATTAGGTCAAGTTACTGGAAAATGCTGTTTAGGTCATCATTTTTTCTTCAATTTTAAATTTTTTTTGAGATGGAGTGTCACTCTGACACCCAGGCTGGAGTACAATGGTGTGATCTTGGCTCACTGCAACCTCCACCTCCCAGGTTCAAGCAATTCTCTTGCCTCAGCCTCCTGAGTAGCTGGGATTACAGGCGCGTGCCACTGCGCCCAGCTAATTTTTGTATTTTTAGTAGAGATGGGGTTTCAACAACTTGGCCAGGCTGGTCAAAAAAATTTTTTTAGAGAGGGTGTCTCACTCTGTTACCCAGGCTGGACTGTAGTAGTGCCGTCTTAGCTCACTGCAGCCTTGAACTTTTGGGCTCAAGTAATCCTCCTACCTCACCCTCCTAAATAGCTGGAACTATAGGCATGCACCACCATGCCCAGCCCATCTATATTTTTAGTTATTTTCTGCCAACTTGTTTTATCAACTACTGTGAGAGGAATGTTAAAGCATGCCATTATAATTTTAGTATCTATACTCTGGTTTCTCTTCAAATCATATAAATCTTTTGCCTTTTAATTGTAGTATCTGTCTGTTTATTTCTGTCAGTTCTTTACTCATATGTTTTGAAGCTCTATTTTCAAACGCATACACGCTTGGGGTTGTTGTATGTTCTTAGAAAATTGACTCTTTTTTCATTACATAAAGTTTCTCTTTATCCCTGATAATTTTTGTTATTCTGAAGTCTACTTCATCTGAAATTAGTGTATTTACTCCAGCTTGCATTTAGTTCATGTTTTCATTTTGTACGTTTTTCCATCTTTTTCCTTTTTGATCTAAATCTTTAAATTTAAAGTGGGTTTGTTGTACACAGCATGCAATTGGATCGTGCTATTTTATCCAGTCTAACAAATTCTGTCTTTTAACTGGTGTGTTTAGAACATTTACATTTAAAGTGATTATTGGTATCATTAGAATAAACTCTACCATCTTGCTAGTTGTTTTCTATTCATTGCATTTTTTTTTTTCCCCCTGAGTCAGGATCTTGCTCTGTCATGACCAGGCTGGAGTGTAGTGTTTCACTGCAGCCTTGAACTCCTGGCCTCAAGCAATCCTCCTGACTTAGCTTCCCAGTTCACTGGGATTACAGATATGAGCCACCATGCCTGGCTTTAGTTTCTATTTTCTTCTATCTGTTTTCTCTAGCTTTAATTGAGCATTTTCATAATTCCATTTTATCTTTTCCATTGACTTGTTATTTATCTCTTTTAAAGAAAAACATTTTAAATGGTTAACTAGAGTTGTAATATACTTTTCAGTTATAAAAGTTTGATTATTTTATATTTCCTAAAGATGGGTTGGGAGGGGACTGTGGTTTCATTACCTTCTGAGAAAAACTTTGAGATCTTTTGGATAAAATAGAATTTAAATAGAATGTTGAAGTATGGCACTGCATTTCCATTTTAACAGAATTTTAAAATAGCATTTCATTCGCAATCAATGAACTAACTCACACACATGTTTTTTCTACATAAGAAGATTATCTCTGGGTAAAAAAATACTGTTTTGTATTTGTATGCAATAAAAATTAGACAAAAAGGAAAATGCAATGAAATTTTATATTAATCTTTTTTATGTTGCTATAACTGAATATCTGTAACTAGGTAATTTATACAGAAAAGAAATTTATTTCTTATACTTCTGCATACTGGACAGTCCGAGGTCTAGGGGCTGCTTCTGGTGAGCTCCTTCTTGCTGGTGGGAACTCTCTGCAGAGTTCTGAGGCAACATAGGGCATCACATGGTGAGAAGCTCATAAGAGATGACCCATATATACATCATAAGAGATGTATAACAGACCCACTCTCACGATAACTAACCCATTCCCTCAATAATCCATTAATCTATTAATTGATTAGTCCATTCACAAGGGCAGAGCCCTCATGACATAATCATCTCCCAAAAGTCCCACCTCTAAACATTGCTATACTAGGGACCAAGTTTCAAACACATGAACTTTTGAAGGACACATTGAAACCATAGCATGTTTTAAATTGTTCAACTTAATTATCCTAAAAACAAGTAGCCAGAAATGATACACTCTTTTTTTTTTTTTTAATTGAAACAGAGTCTCACTCTATCACCAGGCTGAACTGCAGTGGCGAGATCCCAGCTCGCTGCAACTTCCGTTTTCCGGTTTCAAGCAATTCTCCTGCCTCAGCCTCCCAAGTAGCTGGGACTACAGGCATGCACCACCATGCCCAGCTAATTTTTTGTACTTTTAGTAGAGATGGGGTTTCACCATGTTGGCCAGGATGGTCTCGATCTCTTGACCTCATGATCCGCCCACCTCGGCCTCCCAAAGTGCTGGGATTACAGGCATGAGCCACCACGCCCAGCCCAGAAATTATACACTCTTGCTCATTAGAAAAATTCTAGAGAATTTTTCCCTTCTAGAGATGTAATTCTCATTTTCGTTCAGATTACGATTCCTTTGAGACTCTGATGAATTGTGCCCAAGAAAAACACACATACTCATCTGTATAGCAAATTTTGCTTATAATTTCAAGAAATTTGCTGACTTTCTCAAGAGTCTCCAAATCCCTGGTTAGGGAACCCACCCTAAAATAAGTAATAAAGCTATCAATGAGTATTGTGTTGTAACCATATATCTTGGCATGTAGATCATATAGCCGAAGTTTCAGGTTTGACCTGAGCTTCCTGGGTAGGGCAATGGAAACCCTTGTCCTCCACTTCTTGTTTAAGCAGCCCCTGGGCCAGGTCACAACCAAGGCCCAGTTCTGAGTTTTGTCACCTACTCAGTCCCTGTGCTTTAACGTGACAATATTGTAGCCTCTTTAATGGCCAAAGAAAGCTTGGATGGTGAGAGTCAGATTACTAGTATAAATGGCCAGCATCCCTAGAACATGTTATCCCCTTTTATGCTAGAATATAGATTCTTCCTCATATACCACAAACAACTGGTTAAATCGTGACTACAAACACCAAGACAAATTTGTTTATGAGCAAATTTTTTAACTAACATGAAAACTATTTTTAACACAGTATAGATTCAAGCAATACCCACTTGTATTTTTAAAAGAATAATCTCCTATTGATATTTTAAAAAGTCAGAATCACAAAGTATTTTTTAATAGTGATGAATCCTAAACAAACTACTTCTTTCTTATTCTTCTGCCACGTTCCAAAATCTCTCTCCAACTATGACACCCTCCTCGATCAATCAAAAGAAAGTTATTTGATTCCTCTCAGTAAAATTTGTGAAAATAAATAACAACATTGACTTTACTCCTTTACGAATGCACTTTCCATTGTTTGTAGTCCATTTTTTTAATGTATCTGTTCCTTTTAAAGATTTAACTAACTACATATCTTCAAGATATGCATCTCATTTGCCAGAGTACAAATCCTTAAACAGCAGGAGTCCATACTCTTCCACCATGCTCTGATTTGTAGTAAGAATGAACTTCCCCTCAAAAGACTGATAGGCGTGCTTTGTGGCTTGTATGCTATGAATGGCTCTCACCTGCCCTCTGTTCCATGCCTTGTGGCTAGTGGACCTTCACAGGAAGAGAAGCCTGTTCCCCTTTGGTTTTCATGAATTCCATTTACCTCCCAATTGACAGAATGCCACATTGAAGTATTTTTACATACTTTTAACTAGAGATTACAGATCAGATTTAAATTTTTATTAATATATCTACCTTCCAAATAGTAAAAATAATGGAGCATTTACATTAACTAAAATGAATGAAACCCTATGAAAATAATCATTAAGGGGACTGGCTAATCCATGAACCAGAAACTCACTTCGGCATTTGAAAAATGGCCTTAGATTTAGTATGGTCACTGCCAGGTTTCACCTGAGACTCGCCAATGACTCATGTTTGTGTCTGTTTCTTCAGCAAACTGGGACAAAATATACCATATAAATACTACCTTTCATCATGCATACAAGTGCATGAAGATAAATGATATTTATGATTTTATTTTTTAAATTTTAAGTTGTTTAAGATAATTTACAAATATCTTGCTGTCTTCAGTAATTCAAACAATGGAGGAACGGTTTCTTTTGACAAAGACAGCAGTAAACTAAACACAAACCCAGCTGGCTGAATTTTCCTTCTTAACCTCTTGTCCAAGGATGGAAGTTGATTTTCATTAATTCAGAGCTAGAGCACCAAAGATAATTTCAATCAACTCTTTTGTGATGACAGTTTGGCGGGTACAGTTGAATGTCAATGTCAATTTGTCAATCATCTCAGAAACATTCTTGCTGGTGGTGTCCATGGCTGTCATCCTGCCACTCTGCTCACTAGTGGTGAACTCCTTCAGAGAGTAGTAGATGATGTTGGCCAGATTATATTCTTGGTAATTTTGCAGCACATCAGCATCAATATCATTGTAGATACTCATGCTCTCAGCACTTGCAATGGTATTAAGGGAAAAGATGGGCTTTCCTTCTGTCTTATAGGAGATGACAGACCTGAATCAATTAAAGACGATGGTGCCTTCATGAAATTCATATCCAGAATTTAGTAATTCAAGGACAATGACTGATACATCTCCAAAAGTAGGGAGCTTTCTTCCCACTTCTTTGAAAGCTGCTAGAAACTGGTCAGATGAGTCCTAGAAAGTATGCCCCTGATTTTGTCACCAATTCCAACAAGCATAACTTCTTTCCCAGCTGCTGTTAGTGTAGCAACCTCGCTTTTCATCTGTTTAGCAATGGAGTTATAAATAGCACCACACAGTCCTCGATTGAGGACATACCAATAAGGAGGTGTTTCTTCTTGTCTTAAGGCACGTTGATATCAGCTTTTCCATACAGAGCCAAAGATCCCAGTCCATATATTTGAGCGCTCTCTCAGCTCAGCTGTATTTTGCTCGGCTAACATTTGCACAGACTTGGTAATTTTCTGGATGTTTGTGATGGACTTTAATCACCTGGTAATACCTTTCAAAGTTGCCATATTTCAAACTTGAACCCACTGTGGCTGCAAAGTCCAGGCCGACAGTCCGGCAAAGCCCACGCTAGAGAACATGGTAGCCACGGCCCTGCTCAAGGTCGGTGGTATTTATGATTTCAAAAAATTATTTTCCAGCTGGGCGTGGTGGCTCATTTTTGTAATCCCAGCATTTTGGGAGGCTGAGGCAGGCAGATCACCTGAGGTCAGGAGTTCAAGATCAGCCTGGCCAACAGGGAGAAACCCCCTCTCTATTAAAAATCCAAAATTAGCCGGGCATGGTGGCTCATGCCTGTAATCCCAGCTACTCAGGAGGCTGAGATAGGAGAATCGCTTGAAACTGGGAGTTGGAGGTTGCAGTGAGCCGAGATCACGCCATTGCACTCCAGCCTGGACAACAAGAGTGACTAAGTCTTAAAAAAAAATTATTTTCCAAATTTCCTAAATAAAAATGGTTAGAGACAACTACATTTTCCAGGATATATTGAACACATATATATGTTTTCCCCAAAGGAAAACAAAGGCATCTACTTTTGTACATTCATAACTTTTCATCGCTCTTTGAACTAATCAGAATGTCAGGACTTTGGCATTCCTAAGGGAATACTCTCAGGTAATCTAACCCAATAGTTTTAATTCCTCCTTATTCTTTGTAATAGCTTATGCTCTATTAAAGATAAGCTTTTCTCTCAGTATCAACTTTTCTTTCCACTTGATAAACAATGATGCTTTTTAATGTGTTCTCCAAGAAACTAAAATTAACCTAGATCACTTTCAGTGACTTCCTTATTGATACACCAACCTTCTTAACAATATCCTCAATAATATCATCCAACAGAGCTCATCTAGTCACCTCTGTCTTGAGTATCTTCTCTATGAACAGTCATTCTTTTTCAATTGCTTGGTAACATTAGGAAGACTTGAGTTTTCTCTTGGTGATAAGAAAAAAAAATTGCATTCCTGGTTTGATTCTATTATTCTGAATAAAATCAAAACTAGAAAGCAAACAAACATTTAAAAATTGGCACATGATTTTCTCTTTCCTGCATATGCTTTCGTTCTCACCCTAAAATGAAGTGTTACATATGATTTCTGATATTCCAAGTTTTCCAAAATTACATGCTGTGGTGTGATAGTAATAGCCTTTCTCAGTGGAGCACCTAATACACTGACTTTTGGGTAAAGCACGGTACTCAGGAAAGGTTGGTCACACAACATTTAACCAATGACATTAACTACTGACAATCATGCAATGTTGGACACTTATATATTTAAGGCATAAGTGGCTGGGACGCCCACTGAAAGTCACTTGCTAACACTTCTGCCAACTACAGTAAGTTCAAAGAAAGCTATTTATTTATTTATTTTTTTGAGACAGTCTTGCTCTGTTGCCTGGGCTGGCATGCAGTGGCGTGATCTCGCCTCACCACAACTTCTGCCTCCCAGGTTCAAGCGATTCTCCTGCCTCAGCCTCCCAAGTAGCTGGGACTACAGGTACATGCCACCAAGCTGGGCTAATTTTTGTATGTTGGCCAGGCTGTTCGCTATGTTGATCAGGCTGGTCTCAAACTCCTGACCTCATGATCTGCCCACCTTGGCCTCCCTAAGTGCTGAGGTTATAGGCGTGGGCCACCACGCCCAGCCAAAAGCTATTCTTTCCTTAAAACACTGCCACAAAGTCCCTCACTTTTTGAATATTCAAGATTCAGACCATAAAGGAAAACTGATAAGGGAAGAAAGGAGAAAGACATAGCTAAGGAGATAGAAAATGAAGAAGGAGCAGGATCAAGATCCTTAGTTGAGGTGAAAGATCCTTTGTAGATGAGTAAAGGAAAAGGCTGGAAAGAAAATTTAGTGATTTTCTACCCTCTTACAATTTGGGTTGGGGAGACGAAGGGTTGTTCATCATCTTGATTTGTATAAGATCCTTATAAATTAACAAAGCCTGTTGTAGAAAAGTTTTAAAATTTTTATCAAATTTATCTATCATTTCTTTCTAATGGCTTCCAGGCTTGCATTCTGCTTAGAAAGGCTGGGCTCATCTCATTAATTCCACTATTATAAATAAATCTACCCATATTTTATTCTAGTAGTCTTATTGTTTGATTTTAAATATATATATATATATATATTTTTATAGAGACGGGGTCTTGCTATGTTGCCCAGGCTGGAGTGCAGCGGCTATTCACAGGTGTGATCCCACTACTGATCAGCACAGGAGTTTTGACCTGCTCCGTTTCTGACCTGGGCCGGTTCACCCCTCCTTAGGCAACCTGGTGGTCCCCTGCTCCCAGGAGGTCACCATATTGATGCCGAACTTAGTGCAGACACCCGATCGGCACAGTGCACTATAGCCCAGAACTCCTGGACTCAAGAGATCCTCCAACCTCAGCCTCCCGAAAAGCTGGGACCACAGGTACATGCCACCGTGCCTGGTGATTTTAAAATATTTTAATATTTGCTCCATTTCGAGTTTATGAAAGTTGTAAAGTATGGCAAACATCTTTCTTGATTTAATTTTGTTTCAATGCAAATCTCATGCAATGTACCCTTGGATCAGTCAACTGATCTTTGGCTATTTACTAAAGACCTATTACATGCCAGGCCAATGAGGGATCCAAAAGAAATATAACACGTAGCAGTTGATTTCAAAGAACTTACCCTATAGTAGGAAGAAACAACTAACACCCTGAGACAATTCTAGAACCAGACAATGTATAATTAAGTACTAAATACTGTGGTACCGCCTAAAATTGCTGTGAGAGCTCAGAGGAAAGAGAGATCCACTTGGGCTGGAGTTGTCAGGGGAGACTTTTGCAGACAAGTTGGAACTTGAATTGGATATGTATTTCTCCAAATACCAAACAGAAAACAACAGGCTATGTGTGTGTGTCCTTGTTTGTGTACTTCAGACAGACGCCGGCTTTTCACAAAGCAATTTATCACCTGGAAAAGCGTACCTACACAGACTATATACGATTTATATACTTGCAGATTTGAGACAGGATTTTAGAGCAAGAAGTGGCAGAGTGGCGAGTATGGCAGTAAGAAAGACGTGCCCTGGAGAGGAGTGTTTGCCTGTGAGTCTTCCTTTCTGCTCACTGCCCAGGCACCTGCTAGATCCTCTCACTCCCTCTGCAGAGCACCCCTGAGGTTTCACCTACCCTGATGCTGCCAGTGTTGATAGGCAGCCCTTCAATGCTTCTTTTCATGAGCAACTGGATGAGACCTCTCCTCTTGTACTACTTAAAAGAGTCACTACCGCTCTTACTCATAACCAGCCCACTCATCCTCAGGTAAGTGATAAACAGGGACTATCACCATAGGATATCACTTCTACAAGTCTGTACTGCTGGTGGGAATAAAAGCTGGTTCAAAAACTGCAGGGAGCAGAGGAGAGAGGGATGGGCAGTTGTTTACCTATGCGTTTCAAAACCCTTAAGTTTTTACATATCTTTTGATCTAATTATTCAACTTCTAGAAATTTCTTATTTATTTACCTACTTATTTAATAAAAACATATATTTCTTATTATTTGGCAGGTACTGCTTTAAATATTTTTAAAATTTTCTTATTTAATCTTCATAACAATCCCGTGAGTTAGCACTATTATTATCTTCAGCACTATTATTATCTTCATTTTACCATTGAGGAAAATGAGGCACAGGGAGGTCAAGTAAGTTGCATATGGTCACCAGCTAGTACATGGCAGAGCCAGGATTTAAACCCTCACAGTCTGACTTCAGAGTCCTTAGAGGTAACCATGCACTATGTCGCTTAACCAGTTGTCATGGATGAACACGAAGGTTTCAAGACAGGCTGTTCCTTCAATACAAATGCATTAATGCCTCCTGCGTGCCAAGCACAGCCTTTGTTCCCCTGGAACAGGTGACTTAGGCACTGATTTTCACACTGAAGGCAAAAGCTCATCTGTGGATCATGAAATAAATTTAGTAGATTGTGACCAGAAAAAAATTTTAATGATATTGAAATGAACAGAAATTATCAGAAAGTGAGTTTTGTTTCATGATTTTTTTTCCACTTACATGTGTGTCACATGCATGTGTCACATACACAGGTGAGTGTTGGGTCACAGATTACTATGTACTTCTTATCGTGAGTTGTAGTCAGAAAGATGTAAAAGTCACGAGTCTAACAGAAGAGACGAATATTAGATAAGTAATTAAACCTGGACAACATAGTAAGACCTATCTTTAAAAACTATGAAAAAAACAATTAGCTGGACATGGTGGTATAGACCTGTAGTCCCAGCTAATCAGGAGGCTGAGGGAGGAGGATTGCTTGACCCCAGGAGTCTGAGGTTGCAGTAAGCTATGATTATGCAACTGCAATCCACCCTGGATGACAGAGAAAAACCCTGTCTGTAAACAAAAATTTTTAATTAAATAAGTAATTAATATAATTGCATCAAGTAGTTTTTAAAAAATAATTGCCAAAATTGTCTAAATCTAGATTATTAAATGAATTATCGTACAGTAATATAATAGAATTCTATTCAGAAACTAAAATCATATTGTAGACAAATAGTAATGTGGAAAACTGTGCAAGAGATATAGATAATAAGGAAAGTCAGATTATAAAACATATAAAAAATACATATACCTTTACATGAAAAAGGATGAAAAAGGATAGTCATAGATGTTCCGAGCTATGGGAATATGAAAAATATTTTCTTCTTTTGTTTCTCTGCATTTTCTAAAATAAACATAATTACTTTTATAAGATATAATTTATATACAATAAGACACATTCTTGTATATGATATATATTAAGGATTAGTATCAAAAGGTAAATAACTTTTGCAAGCAATAATATTATTAAAAGATTATTAATGATTAAAATGTTTAAATATATAAATATAATAAATCTATAAAATATATTAAAATAACATTAATTAAATAAGTTAAATTAAATAATTAAATAATATTAGAAAGGACAAGCTATTCAATAGAAAAATGGGCAAAGGGTGGAAGCAGAGAATTCATGGAAGATGAACCTTTCCACCAGATAAACACACCAAGTGATGCTCAACCACAATCAAATGCAAATTTAAACCACAGATGCAGAGATTTTAGCATATTGCTTTCATCAGTTTTGCAAACTGCTAACCCCGCTCTAGAAAGACCATTTTAAGAAAATCCATGATATAACAATCTGGAATTTTAGAATGGAAATAATGAGTATTCGCCTTACAAAGCAATAGGTTCACTCTACATATCATATATCAAACTGGCCCAGGGCACTTACTATGTGATTTTATTTCTGCCTCAACTTTCAAGGGCCAAGAGAAGGAAACACTGGCACTGACGAGCAGCTCTACAATATCACAAAATAAGTCATCAAATAAGGTACAAAGGCTTCTCTAAACAGTATACAAAAATTAAAATTTTATAAGGATTAAATGAGTAAATTTTAAAAATATTTAAAGCAGTACCCGCCATATAAGCAACATATGTTTTTATTAAATAGATAAATAACTGAATAAGAAATTCCAAGAAGTTGAGTATTTCTATCTTAAATTTTTAATTTTAGATAGGAAAATAGTGTGTATAAACATAACTGACACTTTTTCAGTGCTCACTCTACACACACACACCCACACACACCCACAGACACACTCACACACATGTACTATGTTAACCTCTTAGCATACATTATCTCATTTAATCCCTACAACAACTTTATGAGTTGCAGTTATTACTTTAGCTCCATTTTTACTACAAGACAACTGAGGCTACAAGAGGTTAAGTAATTTGCCCCACAAACAGGGAAGTAGAAGAGACAGAATTTAAGCCCAGATCTCAATGCCCCCACAGTGTACAATCTCACCTATGTGGGTAGTTTCACACATATTGAAATCTGGCAGTTAGTTGTGTCTGATGCTAATTAGAATGTAGTTTTTTGAGGTCAGAGGGTTTTAAAAACAGATCTGGGAATTATTGGCACTGGATATAGATTCTCTTAAGTTCCCAAGTGATGTCTTTCTTAGAGTACACATTCATAATATGGTTATAAGTGGATTTTTCCTTGGTGAAAATTTAAATTTCATAAAAGCAGAGTGTCTTGTTCTGGAGAGAATTTTTGCAGGTGCACATGATCACAAGGAAGATTATCATGGTCTTTTTCTATGTTGATATGATTTAAATAAAAGAAGACCAAAATCATTGTCCTAGGCTCTTTCCATAACATTATAAAATATGGTTATAATATATTAGGCCTGCAGACTTTATTATTAGGTGTTACACCATAGTTATCAGAGTTTTGACAATAAGAATAATAATGAAAATACAATAGTATTAATAATAGTAATGCACTAAGAAAATTATAAATGATAACCAAGTATAAAAGCTGTCTATTGGAAACAGATACTTGTGAATGCAAGATGAACTTCACATTTTTTCTTCTATTGTTTCTGGGAGATAGGATCTATCTCTGCAGAACCTGACAACTAGAAAATATGAATCACTCAGAATGGAACACAAGCCTTAATTGTCATTCTCGATGGTTTCCAGTAGTAATGGTACTAGCACTTGTGTTAACTATATCATTTTAGCAGTGGCTATTAGTTGCATTAGTGGTAGCAATGACGACTGTGCTTTAACAGTTGGCCAAAGTCTTTGTCTTTCATAGGTACTCTTTTGCCTCAGATTGCCTTGTTGCTCCTATCCTCATTTTCTCTTTGCTCTGATTCCTTCATTTTTATATTTTATCCATTTTACAAACCATCTTAAGTAATTTAGAAAAAAAGATGAAAACAGACTAGAGACGGTGGCTCACGCCTGTAATCTCAGCACTTTGAAAGATCGAGGCGGGTGGATCACAAGGTCAGGAGTTCAAGACCAGCCTGACCAACATGGTGAAACCCAGTCTCTACTATAAATACAAATATTAGCTGGGCATGGTGGCACATACTTGTATTCCCAGCTACTCAGGAGGCTGAGGCAGGAGAATCACTTGAACCCAGGAGGTGGAGGTTGCAGTGAGCCGAGATTTTGCCACTGCACTCCAGCCTGGGTGACAGAGTGAGACTCTGTCTCAAAAAAGAAAAAAAAAAAAAAAAATGGAAATAAGATAAAAATAAATATATGCAAAAAGAGCCAAACTTCTAATCTCACAAGTCAGGGTTAATTTTTCTCCCTCTTGGCTAATGGCTTATAAGTGACCTCTGAGTGGGAGTTGGGGATTAAGGTCTCAGGTGCTGACATGATGACACTAGACCACTTCTTTGTATGGGCAGAGAATCGAGCACAATTGCCCTTACTTCCTAATTTATTCTTCCCTAGTATAAAGTTGCAGCCGTTTCTAATCAAGCCTTGTAGACTGTGGTCATTGGAGAAAAACTGGAAGGGCGGGAAGAGCAGAACAGAGCAGAGGACGACTTTAGTGTATGCTCTGTGTATACAATTGTTTTTAACACAAAATCTTTTTTGTTTCATGTTTTTATATGAACTTCTGCAAGTAATAATGATTGCTTATGTTGCTTGTCAGGTTATAACACAGGATTTTAAACACACACACACACACACACACAGGGAATATGACATTACAACAGGTAATTAAGAAATTGTTAAATATATTTATGTGAATCTACCAGAGCAAATGAAATTTTAATAGACAATAACATTATAGCAACTAAATGTGTAAATAAAATAAGGCAAATTATTAAAATATTTCCCCCTCCCTCTGCCCAGTTTCATCAAACCCACTACTCATTGGGTACTGTACGGATGAGGTAGAATCATGGTTTACGGCCATTGCTGGTGTCCCTGGGGCTGGAGCAATGAGTGACAACAAGAAACAGAACCCCAGTTAGTGCAGAATGTGGTTCTGACTCACTGTCCTCACCAAGTGTTGGGACAGAAGCAAACAGTAAGTACAGATCGCCTAAAGAAAAAAGGGAGTGTCTTTATATTCAGGGGAAAGGTGTAAGAAGAGCAAGAGCTGAGAGGCTGCCTTCAACACTGCTGCTGCTTCAGCTCATTTTCATCCCCCCCTCAGAGTTCTCAGAGCTGGAGCTCAAATTCAGGTCTAAGCTAATAGAGAGAAGGAAGGCAGGAGGTTAAACCAAACTGTTAACTGTGTCTCTTCAAAACTGACATTTAATACAGGGTGTAAATCACTAGGGGGGCCTGTTATTCCTTCAGGAATGCAATTACATGGGGTCAAATAAAACATGAAAGAAACCAACAAGTTTTAAAATGTAGTATGTTCTCAAAAGTAGGCAAGAAGGAATGTGAAGCAGTCCAAATATGCTAACACTCCCTGCTGTCCTATAGGAGAGGATTACAAGGAGAGGTTTCTGTTCTTTAATGATGTGGTTAAGCAGGAGTATGGGAGCACGTCACCCAATCCAGCCACTCCACACTGGACTTGGCTTTTTGCAGATCCCTGCATTCATTCAAAGCAGGTGTAGGCCCTGCTGCCTAGCCATTTACCGTTACAGTTCTATTACCAGGACTGCCTCCACTTAACGCTTTTCAAAAGTGTTTACATCTGTATACAGAATGAACACTGTGGGATTTTTGTCTTCTGTTTTTCTCTTTCTTTTTTCTTTTTGAGATGGAGTCTCTCTCTGTCGCCCAGGATGGAGTGCAATGGTGCGATCTCAGCTCACTGCAACCTCTGCCTCCCAGGTTCAAGCAATTCTCCTGCCTCAGCCTGCCGAGGACCTGGGACCACAGGCACGCACCACCACACCCAGCTAATTTTTGTATCTTTAGTAGAGACAGGGTTTCACCATGTTGGCCAGGCTGGTCTCAAACTCCTTACCTCAAGTGATCTGCCCGGCTGGGCCTCCCAAAGTGCTGGGATTATAGGTGTGAGACACCGCGCCCGGCCCTGTTTTTCTCTTTCATACTAAAAACTGAAACACTAGCAGAATCTTTATTCTGTGACTTTGAAGATAGACAAAAAATTAATGTTAGATTTTTCCTAAATGTTTTCCAATGTCTATGGCTACCTGTAATTTGTGTAGTGCTAATTTCTTCCATGGGGCAGGGTGGAGGGTGGGCTTATGTTGATATTTGGGGATGTGTCTGTTAACAGTTTGGAGTGTTTCAAACAACTGGATGCCTTCAAAACTTGGGTTGGATCTCTTTCAGTTTAACATCCTCATGAACTAGGGTAACCGACTCATCCCAGTTTGCCCAGCGCTCCCTAGATTTTAGCACCGAAAGTCCTGCCTATGTGTAATCATTTTTTTAAAGTCTTGCTTTTAAATATACAACAGCAGCATGGTAGAAACTGTGTATAGATTGCGTGAGGAGGGGGCATGGGTGGGAAGGGGCACTGGGATTACAATTAAACTAATTATAAAAGAATTTGAACAAAACAGGTCATCTGGGTTGAAATTCCTGTATAATCACTGATTTTTATAAGCTACTTCTCACTTCTCCAAGAAAAATACAGTTTCAAATGAGTCATGATTAAAATTTGATTTTTCTTATCTTTCTTACAAAATGAATCAAACTACACAGCCAGCTTCTCAGAGTCTAATTCCAAAAGGTGCAGATCCTATCTGCTTTGGTTTGGTTGGCTGAATCTTAGGAGCCCCTTCCTGTATCTTTCTCCCTACACCCAACCAGGCAATGGTGGACTGAGGCTGGCTCTTATGACTCCTCCCTCCAGGAGCTGCTGCAGAGGGTGAGCCAAGCCACCTCCTGCACACTGACTAGGCTGCCACCATTGGGTATGTCTCTGAGGTACACCATTTCTCAAGCTCATTCCCATGTCAGCAGTTATTCTACAGGATCCCAGATCTTTCTAGAAATCCTTTGTCAACTCCATAAATTGCATGGCTACCCCAGCCCATGAGATATACCATTCTGACTAAAAGCTGAGTTATCAAAGTCTTAGGGCTCAGTTCAGTTCCTGAAAGCAGTAGAACTCTGAGGAGTCTGAAGATGAGAGGAAAACTAAGTTCACCTTACATTTTTCTCTAAGTCCTTTGGCTTTTTACTTGAAGAATCCACACATATTCTGTTTTTGTGGTATTTCCTTGTTCAGCATAAAGGATGCTGAGTGGTATTACTTCACCAGAAATAACACAAAGTAAAGCAAAAAGTAGTACTAATTCAAGTTTCCTCTCTTGACTTATGATTCATGCCTCTTACCTTAGTGACTCCCCTTTCCTGTGCTTAAAACTCATCTGTTCAGATGAGAGATGCTGTAAATATCAGTCTCTAAACTTTGCCAAAGACAAGGAAATTGATGGTAGACAGCTAGGACAAATAAGGGCTCAAAGACTAAAAGGAAGAGACTTGGAAAGATAGAAAGGTACCTGCCTGCAATTTTCAGAGCATGAGGTATGTATTGGGGACAAGAACACGGCCTTGGGAAGCAAACAGATCTGGGTTTGAATTTCAGCCCAGGCATTTATTAACTAAGTGATGTTGGACAAGATACTTCATCTCTGCAAATTTCAATTCCCTATCTGTTCCATGGGGTAACACTAGTTTTAATATGAGCACAGGAAATAATACATGTAAAACACCTCAAACATAGTAAATGTCTAATAAGTAGTGGCTATTATTACCATGGTGAGAGATTTAACAGGAAAATGCAACCGCTGGCAACATCCCAGTGTGTTGCATGCCACAGTGCCCTCAGTGTTTTCACTACTAGGTTTCTTCCCTAATGGACATCTCTAGGAACTCTGAGCTCTTAATCTCAGCTTTCCACCCACACTCCCTAACTAGCCTCAGGCAAATCACTTATCTGACTCAATTGCTTCATCTGTAAAGAGGAGGATAATAATATTTACCTTCCTCAGAGGAATGTTGGGAGAATTAATGAATGCTTGCAAAGTACCCCGAGATGTACAGATGAAAGGCAGTATAGAATTGCAAAATATTATTATAAATATTAGTGTTATTTTGACACATTTGCATGCCTGCATGCATGTGTCGGCAGATTTGCACCTGAGAGCATCGGATGAAAGTGTGCGACTTTCAAGTATCATCCTAAGAGTACCTCTGGCAGCCCATGGACATCTATGTCTGTGCAATTTATACAAAGAACAACAGTCCTATAAATAAGAATTTGCTCAGAAAAAGAAGCACTGCATTGGATATCTGGTATAAAATCTTTCCAGAAGCCTCTTTGGCCAGTGCCATGATCCTTCCAGCTGCCCATAAAGACAAAGACCTGACAATGAGATCAGCTCCCTAAAAAGCAGTGAAGTGTAATTCTTTATCTTTTATTTTTATGTTTTTGCAAATAAAGTCTCGCTATTTTGTCCAGGCTGGTCTCGAACTGCTGGCCTCACGCAATCTTCCCACCTCAGGCTCCCAAAGTTCTGGATTACAGGCATGAGCCATCACATCCAGCCTGAAGTATAATTCATTTTCAGACACCTTTATTTTTCAACCGAAAAAAATGACCTTGAGCCTTAGTTTGTTTCCAAATGAACTATCTACTTGCAAAGCACACAGCCATAAAATCTGACTGCAAAGAAACACTTTCTGCAAAGTTTCAATTGCTCTCACAGTCATCTTCTCCCCCTTCCACATCAGCAGGGCCAAGTTTTGCCTCTTGCTGCCCTCATCCTCTTCTCTGCTTCCTCCCATTTGTTCCCACTCCCCACCAACTCACTACGTGAGTTGAGGTATGATTACTACAATTACTACGTGGTATGAGGGACAATTACTACAACACTATTCACTAAAATAGCACAACACATAACTCCCAGGAGACCAATTCAGTGGCCTGTGCTTTTAGGAATACAAGAGTAAGAGTCAGTGGAAGTTACACGAGGTAATTAGAAATCCCTCCTGCCTCAGCACTGAGCCCTCAGCAGACATTCCTGCCTATGTGATTATGTGGCCTCCTCCTCAGATTCCAAGACAGAGTAGCATATGGGCATGAGCAAGACGTATGTCTGATCTCCACTGTAAACTTCTGCATCCTGGCAAGAGACAACAAGGCTTATTCCAGACCCCAGTTCTCATTCCTGCTCCAGCCATCATAAACACCTGCTGACACCAATGAAGAACAAGCCTGTAATCCTAATAAAAGAAGATTCTTGAACCTTAGAAACCAGAGAAGGTAACAAATGCCAGCTTTTAAACTATCATACCTTCTGCTCCTGAGCTAGATTGGACATTGAGGAAGCAGGCGATGGCTTTTGAGGTATGGCTAAAGAGTGTACACAGGCCTCTGTGTTCCTGATATTGTCCTTCCACTAGCTGAGCAGATGGCCTGAAGTCCCTATAACCTGTGGCTAAGACAGTGTCTCTGGAAGGCCACATTTAGAAAGGAAATATGCTACCTGAAAATCAGCGTTTTAAATCATTTCAGTGGTGTGCTGGAATTAGTTCACAGCAACTCATGAGAGACGACTGTGCTCATCTCTCTCCACCTCTATGGTCACATCACATGGATCACTTGTAATCAGCCATCAGCACCCTGCAATCATCAAACACTACAAATCAGGGCTTTTCCCTCCCTTCAGAAAGACAGTTGTTAAACCTTTACTGCATGCTACCGATTAGCAACCACTTTCATCCATTATCACTTGATCACACAGGAGTGTATGCTATTAAGAAGGAATGAAGTCCAGGTTGGTTTTGAGGTTGGGAAGCAAATGAAATTACTAGGAGGCACGAAGAGCTCCCCAGGAAGGCAGGTGGACATGGAGGGAAGGGGCCATCATTGCCAAGAATCTGGGAGCAGCCACAGGTACTGGGTGCCTTGGGGAGCAATGACCATGATACCTACTTCAAAGTTTTGCCACAGGTGGGCTAGCCTTGTGCATTTTAGCAGCAAGTGGAGGATGCAGCAATCTTCACATTTCCTAGGATGTTAGGAGAAAAAAATATCTGGGTTTCAGGCCTTTTGTTGCCCTAGCGACCTGTATAATCTCCCTCTGAGCCTCAGTTTCCTTCGTTATAAAATGGAAACAACAGTACAGTTATCTCTTGGTATCTGCTAGGAATTGGTTCCACGACTCACACTGATGCCAAAATTGGCAGATGTTCAAGTCCTTGATATACGACTGTGCGGTGTTTCCATATAACCTATGCACATATTCCTGTGTACATTAAATCATCTCTAGGTTACTTATAATACCTAGTACACTAAATGCTAGGTAAAGAGTCTTTATGCCTTGTTTTTTTGTATTATTTTTATTGCTGTTATTTTAAATATTTTCAATCTGTGTTTGGTTGAATCTGTGGATGAGGAACCCATGGATGCAGAGGGCCAGCTAAACTAATAAGATTTTTGAAGGATTTAATGAAATAATGCCTGTAAAGTACTTGCTCCTAATCATGTTTCTAATATTGACAAACTGATGGACACTTCACTGCTCTCTTCTTATTCTATTTCTCAACAGTATTTATCACGAACATCTATCCATGTGGACCTGAAGCCCTCATTTTGCCTGGCTTCTGAAACTTCACACTCTTAGTTTTCTTTCTACTCCTCTGATCCTACTTCTCCTGGGTCTTTCTTCTCTATCCATTCTTGACTTAATCTGGAGCCTCTTTCTCTTATGTCTTGGCACAGCTTCATTAAGCAATCTCATCTAGTTCCATGGATTTAAATATTATCTTTATGCTATGACTACTAGACTCCTAGAATTATCCTCTGTCTTAACTAGTGGTTCTTAAAGTGGGAACCCTGGACCAGTGGCATCAGCATCATCTGGAAACTTGTTAGAATTGCAAATTCTCAGATCCCATCCAGCTCTTATTCTTTTTTTTGAAACGGAGTTTTGCTCTTGTTGCACGGGCTGGAGTGTAATGGCACAATCTCGGCTCATTGCAACCTCTGCCTCCTGGGTTCAAGGGATTCTCCTGACTCAGCTTCCCAAGTAGCTGGGATTACAGGCATGCACCACCAGGCCCAGCTAATTTTGTATTTTCAGTAGAGACAGGTTTCTCCATGTTGGTCAGGCTGGTCTCCAACTCCCAACCTCAGGTGATCCACCTGCCTCGGCCTCCCAAAGTGCTAGGATTACAAATATGAGCCACTGCGCCCGGCCCACCTAGCCCTTCTTAATCAGAAACTCTGGAGGTAGGGCCCAGCAGTCTGTGAGTTAAGGAGCTCTCAGCTGATTGTGATGCACATTGAGGATGAAGAACCAGTGCTCTAGACTAACATATTTAATGGCCTTATTTACATCTCTCCTTAGATGTCTCACAGAAATACATCCAGTTTCACGTCCTTTCTCTCTCCCAACTTCCTCAGCCCACATCTAATCCATTAGCAAATGTCACTAATTCTGTCTCCAATTTATATAAGAAAGTACAAATTTCTCTACATTTTTATCACCGCCACTATAATTAGAAGCACCATCTTACTTTTCAACCAAGACCAATGCAACATTTTCTACTTATTCCCTTCCTGTCCCCCCAATCCCAATTTCCATACTGCAAGCAAGGAAGGGCTCTTAAAATGTAACTTGGCTCCTCCATCCTAAACACTCTAAGCGGTTTTCCCTTAGACCTAGAATAGGATCCAAACTCTATACCATGATCTCCAAGGCCCTACTCGATTTGAGTCAGGTCCACTCCTCTATTACTGGACTAGCGGCAGTGTCTCCCTCTCCTACGGCACTCTTTTCTCTCTCAGTTCCCTGGAGAAGCCAGCTGCTTTTTGCCTCAGAGACTATACCCTTTACTTTGGAATTTTCCTCCTCACCCTGTGACTGGTGGGCTCATCCCTGCAGTCTCAGCTTAAATGTCACTTTCCTTTATGTCCTTTCTCACCACCTATGTTTTTCTTCCACAACCCATTATTCTCAGTCATCACCTTTTACTTCCTTCCTAGCATGTCCACATAAATTTTCTTTTCTTTTTCTTTCTTTTTTTTTTTTTTAGGCAGAATCTCACTCTGTCACTCAGACTAGAGTGCAATGGTGCAATCTCGGCTCACTGCAACCTCTGCCTCTCAGGCTCAAGCGATTCTCCTGCCTCAGCCTCCCCAGTAGCTGGGATTATAGGCATCCACCACCATGCCTAGCTAATTTTTACATTTTTAGTAGAGATGGGGTTTCACCATGTTGGCCAGGCTGATCTCGAACTTCTGACCTCAAATGATCCACCTGCCTCAGCCTCCCAAAGTGCTGGGCTTACAAACATGAGCCACTGCACCCTGCCCACAATTTATAAATTTTCTATTCAGTCATCTGCTCACTTGATGCTGGTTTTATTTTGTCTCTGTTCCTCCCATCCCACCACCCTGAATGTAAACCATGAGGGAAGCGGCCTCATATATGTTCAGCACTGTCAGTGTCTGGCACAGTGACGGGCACAGGGTAGGTAACTGTTGATATAATCACTCTTATTAGCATGTGAGAAGGAGGTGGGAGAGACAACGTGTCAGGCCTTTTGGAGCTCCTCGGTGCTGGATCCTAAATCACAGGGAGTCAAAGCCTCACATAAGTTTTGTGTTCCTGTGTGCACAGCCCTGAGCTAGTTGGAGGCAGCCATTGTCCACAAGGAGCATCCCCTCTACGTGGGAACTAGAGGTGAGACGTACATGAGTGCAAACACTGGAGAGAAAGTGAAGACAGACACAATCAGAGATGAGGGTAATTGGTCCAAAATCTAAATACCATGGGAATTTTGAGGCAGGACCGTTAACAGGGCACTAGGATAGGTGAGAAAAATAATAAACTGGAAATATGGCAATTTCCTCATGGGCATGAGATATGTCTTTTTGTTATTCTGTTAAATACCCGTTTTGTTTGGCTTAAGGGCATACCTTCAAGTAGATAAAGAATGGGTCCATCCCTAAAGAAATCAGGGCCACCAGTCTAGCTAGGAAGCCTCCTTTCTTTTTCTAAGGAAACAGTCTGCAAGCAGCATAGTCAGCTGTAGGGACAGGGGTGCAGGTACCATTGTGTATAATGCAGTGTAGCCTTTTTACCCGGGTGGCTAATGCAGCCCACAGAAGAACTTAAAATGTTCAGAAATGACAAAGCCAACATATGACAAAAACAGTCAAGAACTTTCCTGGCTTCCTCTCCTTCTTCCCCGTTTGGGCTCTATGTAGCAATCTGGAAGAGAAGGAGAAACATGACACAGGTAAGAGGAAAAGAACAATGATCCCTTTTCCACCAGGAAGGGCCAGTCTTAAAGCAGGACTCAACTGTGAGAGGAGAGATGACTTAGCAGGACACACGTTCAGAGTTTGATTCTTACATAGGACTGGACAATTACTTCACCAATTAACAGAGGCTGTGATTATGACATAAAGTGACTGTAGGAGTTCTGTTTCCTAAGCTAACAGTGAAGAAATGGGTCTTGCTTGAATTTTTGTCCAGAATGTGG
Source organism: Cacajao melanocephalus (assembly GCA_963573385.1). Classification (NCBI taxonomy): domain Eukaryota; kingdom Metazoa; phylum Chordata; class Mammalia; order Primates; family Pitheciidae; genus Cacajao; species Cacajao melanocephalus. Next base: position 61,218 of record CAUYLG010020657.1, read on the forward strand.
GAGTGGGGCTAGCTCTGATGAATGAATGTTAACACTTTATATGTCCTGCTCGAGTAAAATACTATTTAAAGAAAGAAAAAATGACAGATATATGAATGAATAAACCAAAGCACAAAAATCCCACAAGTGAAGATGTCTGAGATGAGGGACACAATTCCAGATGCTACATCTTCCCTCTTGTCTGTTCTACCTGATAAAGGAGCTCAGAGGTAAAGCCAGGGGAACACCCAAGAAGAGCATGGATTTATTTTACTATTTAGCCAAAAGCTATGATGCCAAAGCAACTTTTGAAGTAAAGGAGCCAGGTAACTATAACAACAACACTCTTTTTCAATATTCCATTCCAACTACCCTTTCAAAAGATGACCTGGAGTCAGTAGTTTGGCCTATAACCTTCTAGTCCTTCACTATACTTTTATATACATATGTGGACATGAAGCCACGTATATTATGGGTTGCGTTTGCATTTTTTAATGGGTTCATAATACATGTTATTCAATAATATTTGTTTTCACTGAACATGTATTTTGCTTTTCAGTGATGTACATTATTCCATAATAGTGATGGCTCATAATTTATCCAACCACGATTCTACTGATAGACATTTAAGTTGTGTTTAATTTTTAACTGATGCGATGCCATGGTATTTTTAACATATCTGTTTATGTATGCAAATATTTCTTTAACATAGATATCTAAAAATGAAAGCTTTAGGTCAATGATTTAAATGTATTTATTTTAACTTTTATTTTATAGAGATGGGAGGTCTCACTATGTTACCCGGGAGGGATGGTCTTGAACTCCTGAGCTCAAGCGATCCTCCCGCCTTGGCCTCCCAAACTGTTGGAATTACAGGCGTCAGCCACTGCACCTGGCCTTATTTTAAATTTAGATTATATCTATCAAGACAAACTGAGGGTTTCACTCCCCACACACTTGCTAATGCTGGATATTATCAAGCTCTACATTTTTTCCAATCTCCTGAGTAGAAACTGATATCTCAGTGTTGTTTTTATTTGTATTCCCCCCATTAGGACCAAGGCTAACCATCTTTTCATGTTTGTGGACCATCTGTGCTTTTCAGCTGTTAATGGCCTGTTCATATTCCTTTACACATTTTTTCATTGGCTTGTTCATCTTTTAAACATCATGAGTAGGATGTTTTTACATTGGATACTAATTGTGAATTACATGCTTGACAAATATTCTTTCCCAGCCTATCATTTGTGTTTTATTTTTAACTTTTAAGGCAGCATATTTTATTGAGAAGAAATTTCTATGGAAAAAAGTGATATTTTTTCCTTTATGTATTAGTAGTTTTTGTGCGCTGCTTAAGAAGACCTTACCCCAGTGAAATATTTCCTCATCTTTCCTTCTAATACTCTTGCAGTTTTGTTTTTCAAGTTGAAGTTTTTAATTCATCTGAAATCTATCGTAGTATAAAGTAGGTATCTATATTTTTCCAAAATTTCCCAACACCACTTACTGATAGTTCACACTTTTCTGTCTGGTTAGAAAAGCCATTTTTATTATAAACCAAATTGTAATTCATTTATTAGTCTGTTTGGAGAATTTCTGTTCTGTTCAATGGATATCTTTATACAGGAGCTAATAGCTCATCAATTACTATAGCTTTTTAGAATACTTTCACGTTAGATAGGGCAAGTTCCGTTTCATTTTTCTTTGTTCATTTAAAAAAATCTGATGTGTTGAGAATCAGTTTTTCAAATTTCATAAAAATGAGAATTTCACCAACTCTTAATTTGGGAATGATATGACAGCTTTACAGTGTTAAGCCTTTCCACCCAGAAGACTTCCACAGTTTCCATCTTCACTTATTGAGATCTTTTATGTTCTTGAGTAGAATTCTGGAGTATTTGTTATATGGGTTTTGCACATTTCTTAACAGGTTTAATGCTGGTATTTTATAGTTTTTGTTGCCATAGCTATTATATTTCTTAACTGCTGGTGTAGAGATTCTAAAAATATTTTGTATCCGGACATTTTATTAAATATTTCTTTAATTGACTCGTTTTGCTTCTCTAGGCAGACTTCATTAGAATGACTGATATTTTTACCTCAGAGTCAAAGGTGTGAGAGATATGCAAATGTTCTTTAAGTATCTATAAGATTCTGTATACAACCAGAGGGAAAGACTATGTAAAGAATTCAAAATTCAATCAGGAAGTAAAGAGATTAGTTGAACAGAGTTATCAGCAACTTCAGTGGAAAGTTGTAGACTTAAATCAAATGGAAGAATTGGGTAACTTGTAATTTGAACCCAGGAGAAATGAACCCCATTTGAAGGGTTTATACTTGGAGCCTCTGTTGTCTTGGCAACTATGAAAGGAGCTCATAGTTTCTATTGCTGACAAGGGGGGAATCATGCTGGATATACAGCCCCCAGGTTCAGATTTCGTAACCTCTGCTGTCTTGAGATGATAAAACCCAGCTTGCTAGCAATGGTAAAACTGTCCTCTTTGCAAGTAGTATGTTTCCAATCTCATGGAATTTTAGAATGTAATATATTCTAAAGAAAATAAAATCTAAATTATTGATATGTGTGTGTTACATTTAGGATAATTTAGGTCAGTCTGAATTCTACATTGACATATTAGCATAATTCGGCAGATTAGCCTTGTGACTTCTATTTGGAATGTGTATGAATAACTGACTTTTAGAATGAGGGCTTTATTTTAAAATGTGTAAGATAATTTGACCAAATCTGAAAATAGTATTAGAATGTTTAAATAAGGTGAGCTATACTATATTTATAGGTTTAACTTACTGGACTTATAAGAATTGTGAAAGTAACAGAAAGGATTTTCTTATTATGATAGACATTTTTTAAGGCTTTGAAGGAAATTAAATTTATAAAAGTTATAAGTGGATTTTATTTCCTTTAAGAGAATGTAAGTTGTAAATAGGTCTAATTTTTAAGGAGTGTAGGCTATAAAACTTAAGTTACTCAAATTATTTTTTACAAAGTAAAATGATCTTATTTTCTATACATATAAAAAGAAAACAAAGATTTGTAAGCTGTATTTAATGGCTTGGAGAGAATTAAATTTGAAAATGTCTTATCATAATAAATTGATATTCATTTTTAAATACATTTGTTTCTCTGTACACAAATTATTTTCTCTGCACAGAGATTATTTCCTCAGATTGTCTAAGTTGATGATCATGTCATGTGAAATAGTGTCAGTTTTGTCATTTATAGGTCATTTATGCCTTTTGTCAGTTTTGTCATTTATACTTTTCATATCAGCTTCTTGTTCATACATTGGCCAAAACCGGAGTGGTAATGGTGGCTGTCCATGTTTTATTCCTGATTATGGTAATATTTCACCATTAAGTATGCTATCAGTTCTTGAATATAAGTTTTGCCTCGTCAAAGATATTTCCTTCTATTTCTAGTTTAAAAGACTTTCTAAAATCGTAAATGAATACTCATTTTTTCAGCCTCTGTTGAAAAGGCCAAAAGCTTTTCACTTTAATCTGCTAACAGAGAATTACATTAATACATTTTCTCATACTAAAATTTTGGATAGTAAATCCTAACTGGTCATGATATATTAACATACCATTGAATTTTACTTGGTTAAAAAAAATTAAATTTTTTTTTTACATTTATGTTCATAAATGAAATCAGTCTATAATTGTATCATATGTTATCTCCGGGTTTTTCTTTTTTCTTTTTAATAAACTTTACTTTTCAGGGCAGGCTAAGGTTCAGAGGAAAATTGAACAGAAAGTACAGAGAGTTCCCATGTACTCGCTGTCTCCACAATGCACACAACCTCCTCTACTACTGATACCTTGCACCACAGTGGTACATTTGTTACAATCAATGAACCTACATTGACATATAATTGTCACACACACACAGCCCACATTATTTTAAGATGTAATCACTTCATCGATAGAGCTTTTCAGCCGTAACCACAGTGTTGGTATCCAGAAACTGGCTTCTGTTTTTCATAAAACACTTACCAGTACTGAGTGTTTTCATGTTTGGAAGGAAGTTTATAGCACTAAACACCAACATCAAAAAATTAGAAAGGTCTCAAATTAGAACACAATAGCGCAACTAGAGGAACTAGAGAAACAAGAGCAAACCAACCCCAACGCTAGCAGAAGACAAGAAAGAACTAAAATCAAAGCTGAGTTGAAGGAAATTGAGACATAAAAAACCATGTGAAAAAAAATCAAAGAATATTTATTCTTTGAAAAAATTAATGATATATAGACTGCTAGCTAGACTAATAAAAAAAGATCCAAATAAACACAATTAGAAATGACAAAAGGGACACTACCATTGACCCAAAAGAAATACAAAATGCCCTCAGAGACTACTATGAACATCTATGTGTACACAAGCTAGAAAACCTGAAAGAAATGAATAAATTCCTGGAAACATACAGTCTCCCAAGATTGAACCATGAAGAATTTGAATCCCTAAACAGACCAATAATGAGTTCTGAAATTGAATCAGTAAATAAAAGGCCTACCAATCAGTGGCTCAGGCCTCTATTCCTAGCACTTTGGGAGGCTGAGCGGGGAAGATTGCCTGAGCTCAGGAGTTTGAGATCACCCTGGGCAACATGGTGAAACCCTGTCTCTACTAAAATACAAAAAATTAGCCATGTGTGGTGGAGTGCACCAGTAGTCCTAGCTACATGGGAGGCTGAGGCACAAAAACTGCTTGAACCTGGGAGGTGACAAAGCGAGATTCTGTCTCCAAACACACACACACACACACACACACACACAAAAAAAAAAAAACAACAACAACAACAACAACCACCTACCAACCAACCAGAAGAAGACCAGGACTGGATGGATTCCCAGCCCTGTTCTACCAGATGTATAAAGAAGAGCTGGTATCATTACTACTGAGACTATGCCAAAAAACTAAAGAGGAAGGACTCCTCCCCAATTCATTCTATGAGGACAGCATGAGGCTGACACCAAAACCTGACAGAGAGATGACAACAACAAACTTCAGGCCAATATCCTTGATGAACATAGATATAAAAGTCCTCAACAAAATACTAGCAAACTGAATCCAGGAGCACATATAAAAGACAATCCACCACAATCAAGTAGACTTTATCTCTAGGGGGCAACATTGGTTCAACATACACAAATCAATAAATGCAATTCATCATATAAACAGAACTAAAACAACAACAACAAAAAATGCCTATTTCAATCGATTCAGAAAAGGCTTTTGATAAAATTTAACATTGCTTAATGTTAAAAACCCTCAACAAAGTAGGCACTGAATAAACATACTTCAAAATAATAAGAGCTATCTATGATAAACCTACATTCAACATGATACTGAATGGGCAAAAGCTGGAAACATTTCCCTTAAAAACCAACACAAGACAAAGATGCCCTCTCTCATCACTCCTATTCAACATAGTACTGGAATTCCTGGCCAGAGCAATCGGGCAAGATAAAGAAACAAAAGGCATTCAAATGTGAAGAGAGGAAGTCAAACTATTGCTGTTTGTAGACAATATGATTCTACATCTAGAAAACCTCATCGTCTCTGCCCAAAGTCTCTGTGATCTGATCAACAACTTCAGCAAAGTTTCAGGATATAAAATCAACATACAAAAACGAGTAGCATTCTTATACAATGACAACATTCAAGCTGAGAGCTAAATTGTGAATGCAATCCCATTCACAACAGCCACAAAAAGAATAAAATACCTAGGAACACAAGTAATCAGGAAGGTGAAAGATCTCTACAATGAAAATTACAAAACACTACTCAAAGAAATTACAGATGACACAAACAAATGGAAAAATACTCCATGACTGTGGATTGGAAGAATCAATATCATTAAAATGGCCATACTGCTCAAAGCAATTTACACATTCAATGCTGTTTCTATCAAACTACCATTGACATTCTTCATAGAATTAGGAAAAACTATTTAAAAATTCATACGGAACAAAAAAAAGAGCCTGTGTAGCAAAGGTGATCTCAAGCAAAAAGAACAAAGCTGGAGTCATCACATTACTCAACTTCAAACTATACTACAAGCCTACAGTAACCAAAATAGCATGGTACCGATACAAAACAGACACATAGCCAATGGAACCAAGTAGAAAGCCCAGAAATAATAACACACACCTACAACCATCTGACCTTGACAAAGTCAACAAAAACAAGCAATGGAGAAAGGACTCTTTATTCAATAAATGGTGCTGGGATAACTGGCTAGCCATTTGCAGAAAATCAAAACTGGACTCCTTCCTTACATCATATACAAAAATCAACTCAAGATAGATTAAAGACTTAAACATAAAACCAAAACTGTAAAACCCTGAAAGATAACCTAGGAAATACTATTCTGGACAGAAGATCTGGCAAAGATTTCATGAGGAAGATGCCAAAACCAGTTGCAACAACAACAACAAAAAAAAAACCCAAAAACTGACAAATGAGATACAGTTAAACAAAAGAGCTTCCACATGGCAAAGGAAATTATCAACAGAGTAAACAGACAACATACAGAATGGGAGAAAATATTTGCAAATTATATATCCAACCAAGTTATAATATCCAGAATCCATAAGGAACTTAAGTTAACAAGCAAAAACAACCCCATTAAAAAATGGGTAAAAGACATGAACAGAAGACAAAAGAAGACATACATACAGCCAACAAGCATGTGAAAAAATGCCAAATACTTAAAGCCAACTGATCTTCAACAAAGCATAAAAGCACATAAACTGGGGAAAGGACACCCTATTCAATCATGGTACTGGGAAGACTGGTATGCCACATTTAGAAGAATGAAACTGAATCCTCAGCTTTCACCTTATACAAAAATCAACTCAAGATGTATCAAAGACTTAAATCTAAGACTTGAAACCATAAAAATTCTAGAACATAATATCAGAAAAACTCTTCTAGACATTGGATTAGGCAAACAAGTCATATCTAAGATGCCAAAAGCAAATGCAACAAAACCAAAAATAAATAAATGGGTTCTATTTAAAAAGCTTCTGCACAGCAAAATAAGTAATCAGCAGAGAAAACAGACAACCCACAGAGTGAGAGAAAATATTCACAAATTATGCATCTAACAAAGGACTAATATCCAGAATCTACAAAGAACTCAAATGAATCAGAAAAAAACACAAATAATCCCATAAAAAAGTGGGAAAAGGACATAAATAGACAATTATCAAAAGAAGATATACAAACAGTCAAGAAACATAAGAAAAAATGCTCAACATCAGTAATTATCAGGGAAATAAAATTAAAACCACAATGAGATACCACCTTACTCCTGGATGAGTGGCCATAATTAAAAAGTCAAAAAATAATAGATATTGGTGTGGATGTGGTGTAAAGGGAAGACTTTTACACTGCTGGTGGGAATGTAAACTAGTATGATCACTATGGAAAACAGTATGGAGATTTCTTAAAGAACTAAAAGTAGAACTACCATTGAATCCAGCAATCCCACTACTGGGTATCTATCCAAAGGGAAAAAAAAAGTCATTGTATAAAAAAAAACACATGCACACATGTTTATGGCAGCACAATTTGCTACTGCAAAAATATGGAACCAACCTAATTGCCCATCAACCAATGAGTAGAGAAAGCAAATGTGGTATATATACACCATGGAATACTACTCAGCCATAAAAAGGAATGAAATAATGTCTTTTGCAGCAACTTGTATGCAGCTGGAGGCCACGATTTTTTTTTTTTTTTTTTTTTTTTTTGAGAAGGAATCTTGCTTTGTTGCCCAGGCTGGAGTGCAGTGGCACAATCTTGGCTCACTGCAACTTCCATCTTCCGAGTTCAAGCGATTCTCCTGCCTCAGCCTCCTGAGTAGCTGGGATTACAGGTGTGCACCACCACACCCAGATAATATTTGTATTTTTAATAGAGATGGGGTTTCATCATGTTGGCCAGGCTGGTCTTGAACTCCTGACCTCAGGTGATCCGCCCACCTCCACCTCCCAAAGTGCTGGGATTACAGGCATAAGCCACCATGCCCGGTGGAGACCATTATTCTAAGTGAAACAACTCAGTAAGGGAAACTCAAATATCATATATTCTCACTTATAAGTGGGAACTAAGCCACAATGATACAAAGGAATAAGAATCATATAATGGACTTCAAGGATTCAAGGGGGAAGGTTGAGAGGGGTATAAGGGATAAAAAACTACATAATGGGTACAGTGTACACTGCTCAGATGATGGGTGCACCAGAATCTCAGAAATTACCGGTAAAGAACTTTTTCATGTAACCAAAAACAACCTGTATCCCCAAAACTATTGAAATTGAAAAAAAGAAAAAATGTTCAAAATCACTAATCATTAGGGAAATGCAAATCAAAACCACAGTGAGATACCATTTCACATCAGTCAAAATGGCTATTATTAAAAAGTCAAAAAAATAACAGATGCTGGTTAGGTTGTGGAGAAAAAGGAATGCTTATACCCTGCTGGTGGGAATGTAAATTAGTTCAGCCATTGTAGAAAACAGTTTGGCAATGTGTCAAAGAACTCAAACCAGAATTACCATTCAACCCAGCAATACCATGATTGGGTATATACCCAAGAAAATATAAATTGTTCTGCCCTAAAGACACACACACACACATATGTTCATCAAAGCAGTATTCTCAATAGCAAAGACATGGACTGAATCTAAATGCCCATCAGTAGTTGACTAGATAAAGAAAATGTGATATACATACACCATGGAATCCTATGCAGCCACAAAAAAGAATGATATCATGTTCTTTGCAGCAACATGGATGGAGCTGGAGGCCATTATCCTAAGCGAACTAACAAAAGAACAGAAAACCAAATACTGCATATTCTGACTTACAAGTGAGAGCTGAACATTGAGTATATAGGAACACAAAGAAGAGAACAGACACGGGGGCCTACTTTAGGGTGGAGGGAGAGAGGAGGCAGAGGATCAAAAAACTACCTATTGGGTACTATGCATATTACCTGGGTGATGAAGCAATCTGTACAGCAAACCTCCGTGATATGGAAATTATTTATACAACAAATCTGCACAAATACCCCTGAACCTAAAATAAAAGTTTGAGAAAAAAAAAGAAATTATTCTTTCTACTTCTAATTTCTAGGAGAGACTGCAGAGAAACTGTAAGATTTCTTCCATGTTACATGGTGGAATTCAACAGTAAACTCATCTGGGCTAGTGCTTTCTGTTTAGAAAGGTCATTAATTATTGATTAAATGTCTTTGAGATAAGCCTTCTCAAATTGTCTTCTTCTTCTTGTGTAGGTTTTAACAGATGGTGTTTTTTTAAAGATTTGTCAATTTCATGTAGGATATTAAATTCGTGAGCATATAGTAGTCCATAGTATTCTTTTGTTATCATTTTAATGGTCCATTTTAAAGAGGGATCTGCCCATGTCCCCTCTTTCATTTCCAATATTAGTAATTTGTGTTCTCTTTCTTTTCTTAGAAGAAGTTGCATATAATTCTTGCCTTTACTTGTCAAGGGGTGTTGTGTTATTACCTCTGGCTTCTTTCAAGATCTTTAACTTTGATTTTCTGAAGTTTGAATATAATATGCCTAGGTGTCAGGTTTCTTTGGTCATTTATCCTGTTTGGTGCTAAGTTTCCTGGATCTATGATTTGGTGTCTGACATTAATTTCGGGAAATTCTCACTGATTATTACTTTGCCTATTGCTTCTGTTCCTTTCTCTGCTTCTCCTTCTTGTACTAGAGGTAACATCTTTTTTAGTTGTGCCACAGTTCTTGGATTTTCTGTTTTGTTTGTTTTTTTTCCTCAATCTTTCCTTTCTTTGCTTCTCAGTTTTGGAAGTTTCTACTGTTATACCCTCAAGTTCAGGGATTCTTTCATAAGGCTGGTAATGAGCCCATCAAAGGCATTCTTTATTTCTGTTACAATGTTTTGATCTCTAACATTTTTTTTATTCCTTCTAATATATCTGCTTATATTATCCATCTATCTGTTTTTGCATTTAAAAACAGTTTGAATTAGTGAAGGTTTTCCAATAAAGCCCTTGGCACATTAATCAGAGTTTTAAAAAAATTCCTGCTCAGATAACTCCAACATTTTAACCATAACCTACTTCTGGTTCTGATGCCTGTTTGGTCTTTTCAAACTGGTTTTTTTGTGGTTGTTGATTCGTTTGTTTGTTTATCTTTTATTATTATTATCTTTAGAGTCAAGGTCTCATTATGTTGCCTAGTCTGTCCTTGAACTCCTGGGCTCAAGTGATCCTCCCACCTCAGCCTCTTAAGTAGCTGGGAATACAGACACACACCATTTCCCCAGCTTTACTTTTTAGTATGCTTAGTAATTTTTTGTTGAAAGGTAGACCTGCTGTATTGAGTAAAAGGAACTGTAGTAAATAGTCTATTAGTAATGTAGTGGCACATAATTCCAACATATCTTGTCAGATCTATGTCTGGTTCTGATTATTGTTTTGCCTCTTGGAAGCTTTTTTTTCCTTGTCCTTTTGTATGTTTCATAATATTTTGTTGAAAGCCAACATCTTGTATGAAACAGCAGAACTGAGGTCAATAGTTTTTCTCCCTGGAAATGGGCACAGCTTTTTTTCCTCCAAAATTAGAGGTAGGGATCCATGAGGTGTTCATCTAATTAGAAATTGAGCTGGGTTTGAGATTTATTGTTGCTATATAACCCTCAATGCCCCCACAGGATCCAAAATCCTCTAATGATACCTTTTGCTTGGGTTGGAAACTTGTTTACCAGATGGATGTTTTCAGTGTCTGCTCCCCTTCAGCTTTTGGTCTTCCCTTTAAATTTTGCCTTAAAGAGAGTCCTCTTTTGCAAGTTACTTGTTACTTAATGCCTATTTGTCTAGCAGAGGGGAATGGGGCATTCTCAGTTATTGTATTAAACCTCAGTCTTAGGCAGGAATCATATTTCTTGGTTTCAGAAGTGTCCTTCTCACTAATTTACAGCCCAATCTCTATTTCTTCCTCTCCTGCAGAGGTAGAGAATTTTTTTCCCATTTCTTCCCAAAGCTGCAATGGGTTTTCAACAAATCAAGAAACAGTGTTTGTTGTCCTTCCTGTCCCAGAAAAAGACTTGTTCCATAAAAGGAGATAAAGAAGGAGGTTCCTGGTAGTGTTTGGTAGCCTCTTCACAGCAGTTGCTGTTGTTCTTCCTCACTTCAGCATCACAAGGAAACTTTCCCAATGTCTTCTGTGAGCCACCAGTGGGTTCATGGAGAAAAGTTTGGCAAGAATATGTAGGCTTCCTTATGTTTATAGCCCTCCAGAGCCTTAAACTTTTTCTCACAGATTTATACTCAGCTGGTTGCACTCAGCCTCCATCAATGTAGTGATTGCCCTCGCTGAACTTAATCTTACCACTGCTCAGTAGCATCTTAATCTCAGTAAACCAGTGCTCATGTCACATCCATCCTTGTATCTCCTCAAATTTTGAACTTCTGCACTTTAATGTGTTCAAGAAAAGCAGCAAACTTGCTGTTTGTCTGGCTTTTCAAAATAATAAATTTGGGTGTGACATTCTTTCAAGCCCGCTACATCCTCAAGTGGAAAACCAACCTTTTCATTTTAATCTATGTCTTTATGTTTAAATGTATCTTTAAACAGCATGGGGTTGAAGTTTTTTTAAAAATCAATCTTATAATTTGTTCCTTTCAATTAAAGAATCTTTTACAATACATCTCCCCTCCACCACCATCTGTTCTTAAGATTTTCTCATTATTTTAGTTTATAACAATTTGATTATGATGTGCCGAGGTATAGTTTACTTTGTAATTTTCATCTTTGGGTTTATAAATCTTGAAAGAAATTTCAGTAATTATTTCTTTTTGTTTGTTTTTTCTTTTTCTTTTTTTTTAAGATGCGGTTTCACCATGTTGGTCAGGCAGGTCTTGAACTCCCAACCTCAGGTGATCCGCCCACCTTGGCCTCCAAAGTGCTTGGATTACAGGCATGAGCCACCAAGCCTGGCCTCAGTAATTATTTCTTTAAATAATTCTTCTGACTCATTTTCTTCTATTTTTCTAAAACATCAAGTATATCTGTACTAGACTTTGTGATATTATCCACATTTCTGATACTTTGATTTTTGTTTTTCAACTCTTTTTTCTTCCCATTGTTTCAGTTCCTATTCCCGCTGTGCAATCCTGCAGTGTCTGATATGGTGTTCATCTTATCCAAAGAAATGTTTCAGATATTTTATCATTAAATTTTTAATGAAAGAATTAAGAGAAATTTACAAATAATATACTCACCATCTATATTCTACAATTAGCATTTATTATAAATATTTTATCATGTTTTCATTAAAAATTTTTTTCTATCCATCAACCCATCTTATTTCTTTTTTTTTTTTTAACTTTTATTTTAAGTTCAGAGGTACAGGTGCACGATGTGCAGGTTTGTTACATAGGTAAATGTGTTTCATTGGGGTTGGTTGTACAGATTTATTTCACTACCTAGGTATTAAGCCTAGTATCCATTAATTATTTTTCTTGCTTCTCCCCCTCCTTTCACTCACCACCTTCCAATAGGCTCCAATGTGTGTTGTTCCCCTCTATGTATCCATGTGTTCTCATCACTTAGCTCCCACTTATAACTACGAACAAATGGTATTTGATTTTCTATTCCTGCATTAGTTTGCTAAGAATAATGGCCTTCAGCTCCATCCATGTCCCTTCAAAGGACATGATCTCATTCTTTTCTATGGCTATATAGTATTTCATAGTGTATGTGTACCACATTTTCTTTATCCAGTCTATTGTTGATGGGCATTTGGGTTGATTGCATGTCTTTGCTATTATGAATAGTGCTGCAATGAACATTTATATTCCTTTGGGTATATGCCCAGTAATGGGATTGCTGGGTCAAATGGTAGTTCTGTTTTCAGATCTTTGAGGAATCACCACACTGTCTTCCACAATGGTGGAACTAATGTATACTCCCGCCAACAATGTAAAAGTGTTCCTTTTTCTCCATAATCTCATCAGCATCTGTTATTTATTGAATTTTTTTTTTTTTTAGACAGAATTTCACTCTTGTTGCTTAGGCTGGAGTGCAATGGCCCAGTCTTGGCTCACTGGAACCTCTGCCTCCCAGGTTCAAGCTATTCTCCTCTCTCAGCCTCCCAACTAGTTGGGATTACAGGCACCCAGCACCACACCCAGCTAATAGCCATTCTGACTGGTGTGAGATGGTGTCTCATTGTGGTTTTGATTTGCATGTCTCTAATGATCAGTGACGTTGAGTTTTTTTCACATGATTGTTGGCTGCATGTATGTCTTCTTTTGAGAAGTGTCTGTTGATGTCCTTTGCCCACTTTTTTAATGGGGTTGTTTTTATTCTTGTAAATTAGTTTAAGTTCCTTATAGATGCTGAATAACAGAACTTTGTCAGATGCACAGTTTGCAAAATTTTTCTTCCATTCTTTAGGTTGTCTGTTTACTTTGTTGCTAATTTCTTTTGCTGTGCAGAAGCTGTTTAGTTTAATTAGACCCTATTTGTCAATTTTTGCTTTTGTTGCAATTGCTTTTGGCATTTTCATCATGAAATCTTTGCCTGCGCCTATGTCCTGAAAGGCATTACCTACTTTTAGTTTTAATGCATCTTACTTTTTAACACCTTTCACAATTGCAGATATCAGTACACTTCTTTCCACCAAGTATGTCAGAATACATACCATTTACTGGAGTTCAATGCTTGCTTGAACCCCCTCTCTCCCAGCTTACCTATCCTTATCCTTTCGGATGCTATTTAGTCTTCTCCTTCCCTAATCTGGTTAAGTGTCCCTCCTATGTTCCAGACACACCCATGCATATATTTTAAAATTCATATCTTTATCCTTGTACTTACTACATTCCATTAGAATTAGTAGTATAAAGTTCTGCTTCTCTTGCTGGGATATAAAGTGCCAAGGGCAAAAAACAAATCTTATTCATTGTACAATAGGACCTGGCACAAAGTAGGTGCTCCATAAATATTTGATGAATAAGCAAATGAGTGAAGAGTTGCTATGCTCACACAGAGTAGAGTAAAGCATAAGTTATAGCAGTCAAAAGAGAATAGTGAAATCCTGGTAGCAGCAGCTGCGTATAACTTTTCTATAGTTGAGCGTGCAAAAACCATGTTCTGTAATAATCGGGTCTTTAAAAAAGTACAGAAAGGAGGTGAGAGATTCTACAGCAAAAAGATAGGAATCCAGGAAAGATAAAGTCTAAGGACAGACAGCAAATGTGAGGGATAAAGAGAAAATAAACAGAGACCAGAATCTGAAGTGACACTTCTCTCCTGATATCCAAGATTTGACTAGCTTATTAATTATAAACCACGACTAACTTAAGAAGACCTCATCTCCATTATGCATGTTGTAATAATCAACATATGGGCAAATAAGCTTTTAGTAAACCTACATAGAGGTTCATTTTTATTTCCAAATGAATGCCTCTTGTTTTCTATGTCCTGACTCAAATATCCCACAATATACAGTCTGCAGCAAGATGCCCTGGCAGATGCTGAAGTTAATTCAGTCTACCAGGTCTCCAGCCACACAGAATAGTTATGTCCAGCTGGGGCCCTCCCTGATTTAATGACTTACCTTGGTCAGTCTTACAAACATTAAAGAAACAATCTCTTATTTGGGAACCTCAGCTGGCCTTGTTGCAGCCTAGAAACTCTTTATCCAGAAGGAGTTTAAACAAGAAAGAAAGCATTTTATGATTAACTCCTTCCCCAGTAAAACTGCTTTCTGAAAGCATATATTTTGAAGTTTCTTACCCTATGCCATCTCATCCAGTTGAAAATTACAAAAACAACAAATTTCCATGGGAAACTATTTTAAAATGGATGCATAAATTCTTTCCTGTGTAGATACAAAAATGTATTTAACAAATCCCATACTGATAGTTGTTCATGTGGTGATGCCAACATTTTGCTATTATAATAAATGCTATAGTGAATACCTTTCTAGACTCATTACTACACTCTTATGCATCTATCTATTAAAATAAATTCCAAGATGTGATATTTAATTTATATAGACCTCATATCTAGCAAAATCTACAACATAGAGCAAACATCACAATGAATTGACACTGTCCAAAAAAAAGCCTTTTTGGTGTTACAAGCTGAGTTCTTATGTAAGTTTCCTTAAGAATGAAAAAGCAGGTTAACTTTTCTTAAAAACCCAAAACTCTAGACCCATGTTTGCAGCACTTAGAAGCTACTAGGTGAAACTGTCTTGAGTCTTGGATCTGGGACTGTCCTCTCTATGGATGAAGGTCTGTTCTCAAGCAGGAGCTTGGGAGATAAATAACTTGAAACCCATAAGGCTTACAATTCCTCACAGATCTTTCTTTTACCCAAAACAGTAGAAAATACAGAATGAAATAATGGACATCTGTTTCCTCCATTTGACTCTTCTTGGATAAAGATGCTGTATTTTGTAATTGTTTTCCTCCCATTAAAGACCTGACTTGCCCTGCAAGATGGAAAAAGGGGAGGTCTTTTAGTCTTTGCTTCTGAAGCTTGGTGACCCAGGGTGCTTGCTGCATCCTGAGGTGACCCTCACCCAAGCTTTTCATGTGTTTGGTATGCGTAATTTCATCAATCGGATCACCACTAACCTGAAACACAGTGTTGAGGAGGTGTTCAGACTGTTCTGGAATTCTGTAGATATCAATATGGGGATACTATTAGACCAAATTCTTTACTACAGATACACAACCTTTTAAAGTTAAGTGTATATGAAACAAAGATATTTAATGAGAATATGCATTATAGTATTCCTCTAACATCAGACTATAAAAGATTAAATAAGGAAAAAAAGTTTTTTGGAATAATTATTGTGGCTTTTCAGAAGGTAGTTAGAAGGGACATGGAAAGATAAGAAAATACATGTTAGCTTAAGTACTCAAACAGTTTAATTTTACTTAGGTACTTACAAGGAAAAAATTAATTTCAGGTGACATTATGGAAAGATTCATAATAGTTCCTTGTCCAAGGTTACATACAGTCAATTAATATTCCTGGGTCTTGGATTCCTCATCAATAATTGTTGGACTTAAGCAGTTTCTAAATAACCCTCTCACCCCAAATTCCATGATTCTATGTATTTGGAATGAAATGATTCATTGCTTTACAGGCCATATATCTCCTGAGGAATGCAAGGAGTTAAGAAAAAAATCCCAAGATATAAATATAGACCTTTTGTGAACTACCAGTAATCTATATATACTTGCAAATGTCCCACAAATAGTTTATTTGTACAATTATTTTACGAGTGCTTCAACTTAAGAAGAAATCACTATTCTATCAGTATGTATTTAGAATGGCAGGAGTTGGAAGAAAACATTCATATTTTTTTTCTTGATACTGAAGAGTAAGGACAACCAATTTGGAAGATTGGAGAAATCTGACTTTGAATCACAGATAGAAAAACATTTACTTATTTAAGTATGAGGTTATATCTAACATTATCTACTCAATTCCTTGTGCTACTTTATTATAGTGCAGTTGTTTTAGATGCTGATTTTTAATTGTTTACTTATTGATTTTCCTCCTCTCTGTGACAACAGCAAATTCTGAACATCGTATTTAGTTGTGTTACGACACAGTCTGTGCTTTAGACCCAGTATGAATAAAGGTAGCACAATGCAGTGAAAGAGCACCAAATAAAGCCAGGGAGACCTGGACTACAGGCCTGTTTCTGTGACCTTGGACAAACAGATTAACCTAGAACCCAGTTTCCTCTTATTAAAATGAAATATTAAATTGCTTCCGTTTCTTCTTCCTTTAAGATTCTATGTTTCTACACATACTCTGGTCAATAGTTCTTCTCGTTGTCTGTCAAGATTCTAATCCCAATAGGATGTATTTACAATTGGCATTTCTTACTTTTACCTTAACAATGACAATAACAACAACATAGCAATCATCCCTGACCTCTTCTGGCCTTTGAGTGTCCCATTTACAATCACAGGAACCAAATCCAGAAACGTGAAGGCTCACAAATACAACAGAGAATTAGAAAAAAATTTCAGGAACAGATTTTCACACCCAGGGAGAAGGAAGAGAAATTAGTGAAGATTCTTGAGTACATGTTGCATTAACCTAACTCAAACAAATGTAGGCAAATTAAGAGAATTTATTAGCTCTCAAGAGCAGAGGATTCAGAGGATTAATGTGGCTTCAAGTACATCTGAATCATGGATCAGAATGGCAATATCAGGGCTCTGTCTCATTTCCTATTTCTTTGACAGGTTCCTTCCATATCACCAGTGACGTTTGGTAGCTGAAGACTCAAACTCTATATAAGTTTAATAACACGAGGAGAGAGAAACATGTTTTGTTTTGGTTATGTCCCTCAAAGAACTCCAGCAGAAAGTCCCAGGAAGGAATAATTTATTGGTCTGGTATCTACCCCTGCATCAACCCATGTAGCCGATGGGATGGGTGTTCTGATTTATTAGGCCTACTTAGGTGATATTTCCACTCCTGTAGCTGGAGGCAGGAGAATAGTCAGTCATATCAAACCCGTATGAATGGATTAGTCACAGGAAAGAAGGGTTTTGTACTCTGAAAAAGTGGGGAAAAGGTGCTAGAAAGATCACAAACAGAAGGCCACTACAACAGATTTCATCTGAATGCCAGTTCAAGGACGGGTGGCAGTTACATGGGATAATGAGTAATGATAAAAATGATTCTGAGCTTTGGAGAAGCTTAGTAAGAAAGAGTGTGAAAATTGATTAGCAATATCTGCAATGGACATTGGAGTGAAAAATAGAGAAATACAAGCCATATAGTTGCTATCCTTGCCTAGGGTGAAATCATGATTCAGTTCCTACCTCGTACAGTCAATTCAACCACTTAGTCTTTAGGATATTATGGGATACGCCCTTATTTTGTAAATTTTAATTTACTCATGCTTGTAAATCTCCCTAGATTCTTAGAGATAGGGGCCCCCTCTATGACCGAACATTTAAAATTTTATTTGAGGTCATGTTGGCATTTAAGATATAGAAAATGATCCTAGCTATCAGAGATTCTCAAACATGAATATACATCACAATCACCTTGCCAGTTCTTTTAAAATACATACGGCTAGCCTCTGTCCCCAAACTTTCTGATTCCATAACTCTTAATAAGGGCCTGGAAAAGTGAATTATGATTATTGTATGTGAAAGTTATAAATGGTAATAGTAAAAACAAACAAAACAGGCAGAGGAGTATAGCATGAAAAGTAAAAGTCCCTCTTCTAGGTCAGAACTGGGTGAGGAATAAGGAGAGGGGAAATATTTCTTTGTTCTTTATAAATTTCTATATTGTTTAAACATTTTTAATGAGGAGCTTGATTTTTTTTTAAATTTACAATGATAATCTAAAACACTTATTTCAGCCATTAACTACAATATCCATCTCAACCAAATTTTCTTCACTGAAACAATTTTGGTTATAGGTAACAAAAACAGCATGAAATATTTAAAAATTTTCTTTCAAAGACTCAATTCTCTGAGGTAAGCCTAATGAGAGTTCATATATTCTTTCAAAAACTTTCTATGCGCGGAGAGATCCAAGATGGCCGATTAACAACAGCTCAGGACTGTAGCTCCCAGTGAAAGCACAGAGAGCGAGTGGACGCCGCAATTACAGACGAATTTCTGTGGAACACAAACTGGGAAATTCCTGACTCTTTTGGCCAGCGCAGCTGTTTTGCCGGTGCCCCGGCGTGGCGCAGTGCTTCTCAGTGCGGAGTATATGCGACTGGGTGCCCTTTGAGTCGGGCTCAGCTGGTCCCATCCCCACAAGGAGAACAGCAATTGGAAGCGCTGAGGACTGAGAGTTTCACAGTAAGCACAGCTGAACCCGGGAAGGCCTAGCTCTGTGGGGAAAGGGCGTCCGCC
>CAUYLG010020659.1:0-21547 GCA_963573385.1 Cacajao melanocephalus
CAATCATGGCAGAAGAGGAGGAGGATCAAAAGCATGTCTTATATGGTGGCAGGCAAGAAAGCGTTTGCCCTTTATAAAACCATCAGATCTCATGAGACTTATTCACTATTATGAGAACAACATGGGAAAAACCCACCCCCACGATTCAGTTACCTCCCACTGGGTCCATCCCACAACATGTGAGGATTAGGGGAGTTAGAATTCAAGATAAGATTTGGGTGGGGAGACAGCCAAACCATATCATTCGACACCTGGTCCCTCCCAAATATTATGTCCTCACATTTCAAAACCAATCATGCCTTCCCAACAGTCACTTAGGGTCTTAACTCATTTCAGCATAAACTCAAAAGTCCGCAGTCCAAAATCACATCTGAGACAAGGCAAGTCCCTTCTGCCTATGAACCTGTAAAATCAAAAGCAAGTTAGTTACTTCCCAGATTCAATGAGGGTACAGGCATTGGGCTGATACAAATGGGAGAAATTGGTCAAAACAAAGGGTCTACAGGCCCAATGCAAGTCTGAAATCCACTGAGGCAATTAAATCTTAAAGTTCCAAAATGATCTCCTTTTACTCCATGTCTCACATCCAGGTCACACTAATGCAAGAGGTATGTTCCCATGGACTTGAGCAGCTCTGCCCCTGTGGTTTTCCAGGGTACATCCCCACTCCTGGCTGGTGTTATGGGCTGGTGTTGAGTGTCTGCAGATTTTCCAGGTACATGGACCAAGCTGTCAGTGTATCTGCCATTCTGGGTTTGGGAGGATGGTAGCTCCCTTCTCACAGCTCCACCAGGCAGTGCCCCAGTGGAGACTTTGTGTGGGGGCTCCCACTCCACATTTCCCTTCCATACTGGCCTAGCAGAGGTTTTCTCTGAGGGCTCCTTCCCTGCAGCATACCTCTGCCTGAGCATCCCAGCATTTCTATACATCCTCTGAAGTCTAGGTGAAGGTTCCCAAACCTCAGTTCTTGGCTTCTTTGTGCCCCAGACCCAACACCATGTGTAAACCGACAAGGCTTGGGGCTTGCACCCTCTGATGTAACAGCCTCAGCTGTACCTTTGCCCCTTTTAGCTACAACTGGGACACAGGACACTTAAGTCCCGAGACTGCACAAAGCAGCAAGGCCCTGGGTCCAGCCCATGAAACCATTTTTACCTCCTGGGCTTCCAGGCCTATGATGGGAGGGACTGCCATGAAGACCTGTGACATGCCTTGGGGACATTTACCCCATTGTCTTGGTGATTAACGTTTGGTTTCTTGTTACTTATGCAAATTTCTGCACCTGGCTTGATTTTCTTCTCAGGAAATGGATATTTCTTTTCTGTTGCATTGTCAGGTTGCAAATTTTTCAAGCTTTTATGCTCTGTTTCCCTTTTAAACATAAGTTCCAATTCAAAACTATATCTTTGTAAATGAATAAAACTGAATGCTTTAAACAGCACCCAAGTCCCGTTTGAATGCTTTGCTGCTTGGAAATTTCTTCCACCAGATACTCCAAGTCATCTCTCTCATGTTCAAAGTTCCACAGATCTCCAGGGCAGGGGCAAAATGCTGCCAATTTCTTTGACAAAACATAGCAAGAGTCATCTTTACTCCAGGTCCCAACAAGTTCCTTATTTCCATGTGAGACCACCTCAGCCTGGAGTTTATTGTCCATATTACTATCAGAATTTTGGTCAAAACCATTCAACAAGTCTCTAGGAAGTTCTAAACTTTCCCACATCTTCCTGTCTTCTCAGCCCTCTAAGTCTTTAGAAAGTTTCAAACTTTCCCACATTTTTCTGTCTTATTCTGAGCCCTCCAAAATGTTCCAACCTGTGCCTGTTACCCAGTTCCAAAGTCGCTTTCTCATTTTTGATTATCTTTACAGCAGTGCTCCGCTGTCTCCAGTGCCAATTTACTGTATTAGTCTGTTTTCATGCTACTAATAAAGACATACCTGAGACTGGATAATTTATAAAGAAAAAGGTTGAATTAACTTACAGTTCCACATGGCTGGGGAGGCCTTACAATCATGTAGGAATGTGAAGGAAGAGCAAAGGCACATCTTACATGGTGGCAGACAGGAGAGCATGTACAAGGGAACTGCCCTTTATAAAACTATCAGCTTTCATGAAACTTATTCACGAGCATGGCAACAGCATGGCAGAAACCCACCCCCATGATTCAGTTGCCTCCCACTGGCTTCCTCCTACAACGTGGGGATTATGGGAGCTGCAATTCAAGATGAAATTTCAATGGGGACACAGCCAAACTGTATCAGTAATAATAGTTTCATAATAGATTTTTCCATATACAAAAATACATATGTACACATAAAAATAAAAATACAAATATATATAAAAGTGTGTGTGTGTGTGTATATGAAAGTATTATTCCGTAAACCAGAAATATAAAGTTGAGTAATCATTGGACTGTTTCATTTGTTATTGCCTTGATATGGTTTGTCTCTGTGTCTCCATCCAAATCTTAAGTTGAATTGTAATTCCTAGTGTTGGAGATGGGGCCTCACTAGGATCATGCAGATGGTTTCTAATGGTTTAGCACCATCACCTTAGTGCTGCCTTGTGATTGAGTTCTCATGAGATCTAGTTATTTAAAAGTGTGTAACACCTTTCTTTTCACTCCCTTTTCCTCCTGCTTCAGTCATATAGGACGTACTGGCTTCCCCTTTGCCCTTCCTCTATGATTGTTAGTTTCCTGAGGTCTCCCCAGTTTAGCCCTTTGTACAGCCTATGGAACTGTGAGTCAATTAAACCTCTTTTCTTTATAAATTACCCAGTCTCAGGTAACTCTTTGTAGTGGCGTGAGAATGGACTAAAACACATCTCTATTATTTAATAAGATAGTTGAATGAAGAGAAGTCAATTAACCACTTGACACAATCATCCCCTATCTACTTTTGTAGCTCTGAGGTATCTGTTATTAAGACAGTTGTTTTGTGAATGTGTTCTTGATGAATAAGCATGTTCTACAACCACAATAACCCAAGTTTTGCCATTATTTGTGATTATATTAGGGTTATAAGGCCAGAGCAGCTGTTGGAAACAAAAAGGAATGAGTAAAGAAAGTGACTTACAAGTTAAAGGAAAAATGAGTGCCTTGCATAACCCTAAGGATGGTGCCCAGTACTCACATTTGTAACTTAGGCTTTTGCCTTATTTTAATGTAGGAGACTGAGACTCAAGTTAAAAATCTGGCCCTCAAGGTTACATCACTAGAAAGGAGTTAAAAATCAAGAACTTAATTCTTGACTTCATAACTTTTGTTCTTTCCTCTCTATCCTGTTTAGACACTAGAGAACAGGAGGAAGGAGAAGGCATGAGAGCATATTGGGTGCATCTTGAAGAACCTTATGCATTGATATGTAATTGACCTTGGTGTCAGGAACCCTGGCTACTTGTACAGCACAGCTACATCTCCTATTTTGCCTTCTTTTGTTTCTTTACACTTAGAAGCAGTGATAGCCTTTCATTTATTACATACTTTCTTCAAACCTTTTTTTAAAAAATAGCTTCCAAATTGCTCTTTCTTTCCATATTCTCTTTTTAAGACAATAATGCAAACTATCTTCAGATTTGTGGTCCCAAGGAGTATCACATTTATCATATCCTTTGTGTGCACACATACTAAAGGATTAAAAAGAAAAGGGATTTCTCATTCTGGCATTTGTAGCCTTTTGCAGTCAGGTCTAACTTGTGTATCTAGCTATTTTCTCCTTGTTATTTTTCTGCTCTGCACATCCTATACTTCAGTAACATTGGTCTGCTTTTTCACTACATTTGGCTTTGTATTTCTTTGCCCCTTCCTTGTGTCCTCATTACTTATTTTTCAATGTTTTAGTTTGTAATCCTTACCCATTCTTTATCTCCTACTAAAATTCCTATTGGGAACTGTTGTTGACTGACTTAGAGTGCGTCTTTCACCAGGCATTGGAGAGCCCACCTGGATTCTGCCCCTGTCCTCCACATTCCATGTAGTCTTCTTTCTACCTTCAAATAGTTGAGCTCCTTTTTTTTTTTTTTCTCAGTACCTGGAAAATGCTGAAGCCTTTGGAAACATCTTATTCTCCCGCTTCTTGGCTCGCCAACTTCATTTCCTATTACCTTTCTTTCAGTTTTCACTTCTGCCATACTGGACAACCTTCATCATGTACCCCAGACATGCCAAGTATACTCCTGCCGTGGGATTTTCTCTGCCAGGAACCTTCATGCTCCAGATATCTGCTCCATGAGCCCCTTACTGCCTTCAAGTCTTGACTCAAATGTTGCTTTCTCAATGAGGTTCCTTCGTTCAACTCCCAAATTAATCTGGCCATGTTTTCCTTTGTCCCTACCCCATCCCCATTCTTTCTACCTTGTTGTTGTTTTCATATCATTTATCTCCTTCTAACATATTGTTAGTTACTTATTTATTAGATATGTTATCTTATCCTCTCCCTACTCCCACTGGAATTTAAGCTCTATTACAAAAGAGTTCTTTGTTTCATTTACTAATGTATGGAAGGTATCTAGAAGAATGCTTGGCACATATGGGCACTGAGTGTTTGCTGAATAAATGAAGGCTTTTCCATTTCTTTAAAGCAGAAATGCAGTAATTTCAGCCTCCTCAAGCAAACTGTCTTTTTTTCATTTTAAGCAAATGGGAATTTTGGAAGGAGAGTAGAAATATTTAAATGATCTAGATTCCAATTAACTCTGCCACTGATGACTTTAGCTCTGAGTGAATAGCAGACTCTTTTGTAAATTAGCTTAAAAAAATTCAGAGAATAATGAAGGTGGTTGAGAGTGGAATAGGTTCAGGACCTAGATGCTAAAATGATTCACTTTTTTCCCCTGCTGCTTTAGCAGCAAAAAGTAAGAGGAGGAAAGTAAAAATTATAGGTAAATTCTGTGTTTATTGTTGGATGGACCCTGATTGGTGTCTACACATCAGGAGCAACTAATAGCAAACATACTGTAACACATTTTGTAGGTATTTTTCCTGAAAATTGCTTCTTTATTTGGTGTTGATTTTTCTAAAATTGTGGTAAAATTTATATCACATAAAATTAACCATGAATAATTGTGGCCTTTAGTACAGTCACAGTGTTGTACAATCACGGCCTCTATCTAGTCCTAAAACATTTTCATTATTCCAAAGTAAAACTTGGACCCCTTAAGCAGCCTCTCCCCATTATCGACTTCCCCTGGCAATCATCAGTCTGTTTCCTGCCTATGAATTTATGTGTTCTGGATGTTTTGTATAAATGGAATCACACAATATGTGACTTACTGTATCTGGCTTTCACTTTACATAATATTTTTGAGGTTGCATTGTAGCATGTGTCAGCACTGTGTTTCTTAATGGTTAGATAGTATTCCATTGTATTTTTATACCATGAGTTGTTTATCCGTTCATTCACTGGTGGATATTTGAGGGTGCTTCTGCCTTTTGGCTATTGTGAGTAATGTTGCTGTAAACTTTGGTGTACATGTATTTGAATACCTGTTTTCAATTCTTTTGGGTTAATACTTTGGAGTGCAATTGCTGTGTTATTTGGTAATTCTATGTTTAACTATTTGAGAAACTGCTACGATGTTTCCACAGTAGCTGAATCATTTTATATTCCCGTTAGCAATGTATAAGAGTTCTAATTTCTCCACATCCTTGCCCACACTTGTTCTTTTCCATTTTTTATAGGTGTTGATTTTGAGCATTAAAAACCTCAAAAGTTTACTGAAAATGTTGCTTTTATAAAAGTTTGATGGGACATAATAGAAAATCAAGTATATTAACCCCTATTCTTACAGAAAATCAAGTATATTAACCCCTATTCTTACAGAAACTAATAAAGTTTTTAAATAGGGAAATATGAGGATCAAAATAATATTTAATTACAAAGTTTATTGAGTGAATGGTGGCAGAGATTCATAAATATAACTGAGAATTTGCAATTTTTCATGAAAGATAGATGTTATAGGTCAGTACAATATACAGTATTATATATGTCTGTATTAGTTCATTCTCATGCTGCTAATAAAGACATACCTGAGACAGGGTAATTTACAAAGGAAGGAGGTTTAATTGACTCACAGTTCAGCATAGCTGGGGAGGCCTCAGGAAATTTACAGTCATGACAAAATTGGAAGCAGATGTGACCTTTTTCACATGATGGCAGGAAGAAGTGCTGAGCAAATGGGGAAATGCCTTTTATAAAACCATCAGACCTCGTGAGAACTCACTACCACAAGAATGGCATGATTCAGTTACCTCCCAGATCCCTCCAATGACATGTGAGGATTATGGGAACTGCAGTTCAATAGGAGATTTGGGTGGGGACACAACCAAACCACATCAGTGCCTTAATAGTGAAGTATACATAAAACATTACTCATGTATTTCATTAAGATTATATAAAGATTGTTCACCTAAGCTGCTATAATTTATTCATGATAAAATAATTATGTTACAGAAAATTTAGAAAATTGATGAAAGAAAAAAATACCACCCTAAACTCCACTGCTCTATTCAATTTCATTGTAGAATTTGGATTAAATTGCCTTTAAGCTTTTCAAAACTTTTATGTTTTCTAGCAATGTTTATAACAATATATATGCATAGTTATTTCCATGTTTCTCTTGCTGTTATATAGCTTTATAATATCTTGACAGACCATATAGTATTACTTTAGTCATTATACCACAGCTATTAAGTATATTTAAAAATCTGTTGATTTTAATTGGCATAATTAGAAAATCATCATGAAGGAGATAGCTTCACCTTGCCCACTTCATACATACTTCATTTCTTGGCTTAAGTGTCGTCTCCTTTGAGAAATGACTTCTGTGACTTCTCAGATTGTCATAGATTTTGTGATGTAACCCCATAATGCCCTTTATTTTTCATTCATAGTACTGGTTTGTAATTCTAATAAAATTTTTAGTTGTGTGAGTGCTTAGGAACTATGTCTTCTGCCTGCTCTACTTTTACTCAGGGCAGTGTCTTATGTTTATTATTGCTTAATAAGCTTGTTGGATGGATGACTGAATGAACAAACAGGGAGAGGAAGTCAAGAGTATGAACAAAGGCACTGAGACATGTACTGCTGGAGTGTTTGGGGAAATATGTTGGCTTGGGAGCTAAAGATCAACAATGGAGTACACCGCACTGTGTTTGAGAATGAGGAGATGTATGTGGGACAATGTCTCCGGAAGATGAACCTAGAAAGAATTGTGTTTACATTAGGGAGGTCTTTATATGCAAAATCTAGGCTTTTATATTTTCTTCTGTCACTTACGTTTATAAATAATTTAAAATATTAAATTATGTTGTCACAAAGTTTTAAATGTTTTGAATAGAAACATAATCTATGTTTTAGTATGACACCTTAGTATCACACAGCTCTGTGTTGCAGGAGGTAAAGTATAGAAACTGGAATATTAATTAAGAGACTACTTTATTACCAAGGACATTGGTGATGAATTCCTGAATAGGTTATTTCCATGGAAGTACATTAGATATAAAAGCTCTTTGAGGAAGTATGATCAACCAGGTTTAGACAATCATTAGCTGGTAGATTTTGGGAAGAAAGCAGAGCATGGGATGATTTAGGATTACGAAGTGAATCAGGCTGGTGTCTGTAGATTTTAAGCTAAAGATAAATGGGTTTTATTTTTATCCACTTGACTCAATATACTTTTATGGATCTCCACTACAGATTATATTACAAGTTGGCAGTGTTTTTCTATACAAGGCTGAATAGTAAATATTTTAGGTTTTGTAGGTCATATGGTCGCTGTCACAGCTACTCAGTTGTGCTATTGCAGTATGAAAGCAGCCACAGACTCTATGTGAACTAATGGTCATGTCTGTGTTCCTCTTACACTTTGTTTATTAAAACAGGTAGCAGACTGGTCTTGGCCCATGTGGCTATAGTTTGCTGACTCTGGTTATATTACTGAGGTTTTATTTCAGATTATATTATTAAACTGTAGTAGATCTCATTGTAGGTTATGTGATTTCCTTCAACAATGAGCACTGCAAGTAGGACTGGCGATATAGACTGTTGTATCTATTAGGTTTGTTGATTCCCATCTCCCAGATATTTGTGACTAAATGTTGCTAAACAGAATTTCTGGGAGGCCATTGTTTTAGACTAAGCTTTTGCACTTGGCCTCAGCCGACCAGATCAAACCAGAATGGAGTCACTTGTGCTAGGTGCCATGTAATCAAACTGAACTTTGACATGGGCCAGTTTTCCGAAAAATAGGAGATTCACAGAAGGGGCCTGTTTTACTTGAGCCCCTATGATAAGGAAGGGGCCTGTTTTAACAGAGCCCCTATGATAAGGAAGTCACCTGTTTTAACCCTATAAAGAAAGTAACTCTAAAATGACTGGTCTGTTTTTTGTTCCATTTTTCTGCTTTCTTTAACCCTTCTCTACCCATAAAGTCAACCATCTCTGCTCAGTTTGTCGTGGCAGTTTTCTACATTTGTAGATGAGATGCTACCTGATTCATGAATCACTTATAGAAGCCAATTTGATCTTTAAATGGAATTTGTTGAAGCTTGCTTTCTCTTGTCTTGTTCCTTTCTTTTCTTTTCCTTTCTCAACAGAGAAAGGGTATAGAAAGAACCACATTAAGAAGTTTGATCAGAAAATCTCAGCATGGGCTGGTGAGGTAGTTCACACCTACAGTCTCAGCGCTTTTGGAGGCCAAGGTAGAAGGATCAGTTGAGGCCAGGAGTTTAAGACCAGCCTGGGCAATATAGCAAAAAAACAAGCAAACAAACAAAAAAACCTGACACATATATAAAAAAACACACTGGGTATGATAACACATGCCTGTAGCTCTAGCTACATAGGAGGTCAAGGACACTTGATGAGGCTTCAGTGAGCTATAATCACACCACTGCACTTCAGCCATGATGACCAACTGAGACCCTATCTCTAAAAAAAACAACAACAAAAAACTAAGTGTGATGGGAGTGTCAAAGGGAAACCAGGCAGAAGTACAGTGACTAGAGACTATCTGAGTGTTAAGAACAGGCTTCTTGGACACAAAGAGAGTAGAAAAATGTGGAATTATAAATGCTACCTCTTGGAATAAAGACCTTGTGGAAATAGATCCAATTCTACAGTGTCAAAGAATTGTCCAGCCAAGGAATTGGGATGAAATAATGGAAAATAAACAAGATTCTAATGTAGAAATTAACAGTGAAGCCAGGAGAAAGGCATTGGCTTTGGAATCAGAGTACCTGGTTGGAATCTTATCTCTATTATGTTTTGACTTGGGATGAATTTTCAGTCTCTTTCAGATTAACTTTAATTTTCTCATCTGAAAAAGAGAATGCTACTTATAGGATTATTAAGAGACTGTGTCTATTGAGTGCCTGGCATGATACCTGATTCACATTACTCCAAAAATGGCAACTAGTATTATCATTATCATATTAATTCTATTTTATTTTTATTGCATTATGGCAAAGAAGTAAAGTAGCTATCACAGCTGTTATGAATAGGACATTGGACTGTATTCTGAATTCCCTTCCATATGTAGGACTCCTTTTTATTGATATTGCAAATTTCTTCAGTAAAATACATTTATACTTCTGAATTGACAATGTAAAGCAAAAATAATAAATAATGATAAATTATAAATAATGATTTTATGGGATTTAATGCAAAACAATTGTTCTGGTTTTTTTTGTTTTGCTTTTGGTTTTTTTGTTTTTGTTGTTTTGTTTTTGGATACAGAGTCTTGCTCTGTTGCCCAGGCTGGAGTGCAGTGGCATGATCTCAGCCCACTGCATCCTCCACATCCAGAGCTCAAGTAATGATCCTCCCACCTCAGCCTTCTGAGTAGCTGGAACTACAAGTTTATACCACCAGGCTCAAAACAATTATTACTAGTAAGATATGAAACTCTTTTCTTCCTCCTCCTCTGCCTCCTCCTGCTTCTCTGTCTTTAAATTAAATCACAAATTTGGATTGTATCTGATTGTACTACATCAAAAATATTACTTCTATTCATGAAATAGTGCAGTAACCAGGGTTAATGTTTTTCATTGGTTTATTTCAAAATAGGAAAGTATTAAGAGAATCAGGCAGTGGACCATGCAGAGTTAAAGTTAGAGCAGATTGCTGTTTATGATAATGACATTTCCTTAACTTCCATTGAAAGCTATTCAACACGAACATGTGACTCTTTTACTAATTGTAATGCATTACAATACCCCATAATCTATAAGAGTGTTCACCTCTGCACTCTGCCTGTCCAGCTGTTGTCTTGAACAATTATCAGCGAGTTATTATTCCGGTATGAGCTGTGTCATGCTCGAAAGTGGGATGAAAAAAATGTTAATGAGCATGAATGAATGTTGGCTGATGAAGGTTAAGTGGTTGCAGATATGCCCTCTGCATTCTTTCCTATGAATGCTCAGACTGAGGCAATGGATTCTGATGAGGGATTACAAACAAATGGTGCTGATTGACAGTTCTTAACATTAAAATGGTATCTAAAGGCAAATTCTGTGTTTCAGCTGAATAATACACACAATGTTGTTGACCCCTGAGTACAACTCAACACTTCAGCATCCATTTTATTTTAAGAGTTTTTTCCCCAGTCATACCAGATTTTCAAATATTTCCATTCTTGTATTACATTTTATTTTAAAGTTGTGCCTGGCAGTAGTGGTATAGTTTTTAAAAAAACATTAACATATCCATCATGTACTTATATTTTTAGAATGATAACTTTGCAATTTTAAGTATGATTGAATTAAGATATTGTACACAATAGCTGTCTAAGTAGGTAAGCATGGGCCAGCACTCATCAGCAGCATGTTTGTTTCTCTGTGTGTTTGCATGTATTTTAAGTGATGACTCAAGTGCTTTTTTAGCATTTGTTTATTTGTATGCTACTTCAATCTAGCCATCTATATACTCTTTAGGAACTTTTAATATTTATTGTTGTGAACATTGCATTTCATATGCCATCTATTGAGCATAAACTTCAAATACTTTTTTTTTGGTTGAAGAAATGGACAATGTAAGGAATGGTATTAGGTAGTGTTCAGGAGGCTTCTTTCTCTCATCATTTCCCCCACTACTAATAATCCTGGACTTGGTGTACAAACTGGAATCTGTTCTTTGTAAACTGTAAAATATTGTGCAAATATTTGTTTTTACTAAAGTGTTTTAGCTGAAAGGACAACACATAAGGAACACAGTGCTTTGCAACATGTAACAGAAGTACGAAAAAGTGGAAGATTGTTAAATCATCATAGGATTGTAGATCATAGCTATCATTTTCTCATTTAATAGATGAAAAATTTGAGAACTAAGTATGGAAGTCATAAAAGTGTTGCCAATAGAAATATCATTTGACATATTTGGGTTATTTGTTGATCACTGAGAAATATTTTCTTATTTTTTATGTGCCCTATGGAGACAGCTCCCTGTAACTCACTGCCTACTTAATGTATAAGCTTTCAGTAATAAGCCAGAGTGTTCTTCATTTTTTCTTTGTAAGCATGTTTTTAATAGGTGAAGCTTGCTTTTAAATTTTAATTCATAGATTTTTATTTTTTTCTGATGAAATTATTCATAATTGTTCTAAAAAATACTTGTAGATTAACCTTGAGTCGTGAAGGAAATAGGAATACTCACCTGTACCTCTTGACCCTGGTTCTCACATCAATATTCCTCTGTGAAAAAGGGCCTTTCTATTTCCTAGCCTAGCAGCTTTGTGCTTAAGGACTATTTCTTCTCAGAGCTCTATAATTCCTATTGTATTAAGTGCTTAAGCTTTAGTGTTAGTGTGGCTTTTTTTTTTTTTTTTCCTGCCAGCAAGTGAAATTGGATATACAAGTCACATTCCCTCAAGTCTAGTTGCTACTTAGTACTTTACCTAGGATTGCAGCTTTTGCCATCAGTAAGCAGGGCTCTAGTTTTGTTATTGGGTCCATCATGGCAAGTCATGCAGCCAGTTGACTAGTTATTCAGCTAAGCAACAAATAATATTGGGTGCATCTCCCATTAAAGGTACTGTCCTAGCTCCTGGGATACAGTGCTGAGCAGATAACTTCTTACTTTCCTGTAGTATATAATCTGATAGAGAAGATAGCAAATAAATAGGCCAACAAAAATGACTATAGTTTTTGAATGTGCTGTGAAAGTAAATGAGTAAAGTGTGATGAGGGGTGTGTTGAGAGAGGATAGTCATGGGAAGTGTTCAGGTTGGACAGAATCCATGATCTAGGATCCATCAGTTTAGTGTTGTAACTGGAGACAAGGGCAGGAGGTGAAATTTCAGGTGTGGATTGTTTGGAAAAGCTTCAAAGAAACATTTGAGTTGTTTTGAATAATGAGTATATTATTTTTGAAAGCAGCGAGGACGGAGAAGGCCAATCTAGCAGGAGTGGTGGGGACAAAGAAAGTGCTGGTACATCATTGAAATGCCCCTAGCCTAGGGCATAGTTATGTAGACGTAGATGATGGTGTTGCTGACCTGCAAGAGGGAGTGGTGGCTGTATAAGTTAGTCAGTGGCTAGTTATGAGCCTGGAAAGGTTACTAAAGGCAAGTTCTTTCCAGATGTTTTGCCTCTCTCTTTCTAAAAGGAGGTGTAAAGGATAATAACTTTTTTTTTGCCGAACACACAGAAAAGTTACTGGAAACATGTTAGTGTTAAACACAGTTTTTTATTCAACTATGTATTAACAATAAATATACATATTTAAACAACTAAACTATCAAAAATCCCATTGTACACAAGGTATGGGTAGCAGTAGAAGTCAAATCTATCAATTTTTCTTTCCAAATCGAGTCCTTGCAATTCTGCTTCCCTCTAAGGATCGGTTTGTCTTGTGTCCCAGAGATGCACAGAAATTTCTATGTGATAATTTTTGAAACAAGTGTTCCTATTCTTCACTTGCCTGCCAGAGAATAAAACTGGAAATGCCTAAAGCTTTTGGATTCATCTATTTTTTAGTCAACTTTTCTTTTATACTCTATGGAAAACTTATTCAAAACTGTAGTTTGCTTCTTTTTCTATATGTATACAAATTCATATATTTATGTTTAGGAAATAACTTTTCATAGAGGAGAGAGGAAAGGAATGCATTCCAGTTCTGTCACCTGTTAATCTTTCATGGCCTACATGTAATACCATTTATGTTGTGAAGATTTTCCTGGTCCATCTACTGAGATGTTATTGCCTCTTTTAATTTTCTAAGTACTCCATCATTTTTTTTTTTTGAAACAGTGTCATGCTCAGTTACCCAGGCTGGAGTGCAGTAGCATGATCATCACTCACTGTAGCCTTGAATTCCTGGGATCAAGGGATCCTCCTGCCTCAGCCTCTCGAGTAGCTAGGACTACAAGTATGTGTTACTATGCCCAGCTAATTAAAAAAATTTTTTGTAGAGACATGGTCTTGCCATGTTGCCCAGGCTGGTCTTGAACTCCTGGCCTCAAGTGATCTTTTCACCTTGAACTCTCAAAGTGCTGAGGTTGCAGGCGTGAGCCACCATGCCCAGCCTCCATCATCTTTTTTCTTGATTGGCTTCAAGGAAATAGTAATAATTGTTATTATTAATATTAGTGAGACCTCAAATAATTGAGGCCAATCAAAGCCTTTAGTCATTGAAAAATTTACTAACCTTTTAATAAGCCTTTACTGGGCTTCTGATAAAATAAATATAAAATTTTGCTTGAACTCTAGAATACTTTTCACTTTATATAAGTGATTATATTATTATATAATTTTATATCTTCACATCTTATTGTTCCAGTTTAAATTGAAATTCTTTAAGAGCAGGTCTTAATTTGACTTTTCTGTATTCTTCTATCGAGATCCTAACTCAGTAACTTGAGAGTGAGTGAATGAATGAATGAATGAATGAATGAAAGAAATGATTAAGATTTTTTTTTATCATGACAAGGAAGCCCTCAGAGGAGCTCCATATTGAGAACTGTTATAGTTTCAGTTGTTGTTATTGTTCTAACAGGGCTTTCTTGCTCCTGTGTGTCTGTGTCCCTCCGTCCCCAGGAAAGGGAGTTTGGTACAGTAAGAGTGGCCTAGAACCAGGAAACCGATTTCTTGTCTTGAATGTACCACTAGGTAGCTGTGTGGCCTTGGAGAAATCAATTCTCCAGACCTTAGTTACATATCTGTAAAATAAGAGTTCTTGGTAGCTTAACATTCTAGGATTCTTTGAAACTGCTGATTTTAAGAAATAAACTGCCAAAATAACTTTTAAGAAACCAAAAAGCCCATTTTATTCAGACTGAATAGAAGAGGAAATGTGCTAATGGTGGTAAATTGATCATATTTCTTTTCTCATAAGAGAAGGAGATTATCACATAGGCACAGTTAAAAGTAGATGCAACAAATGCTTAATATGGAAAAATATACAAGAATGTTTACTTCAGTAATATTGATAGCAAAGATTTATAAACAACTTAAATGCTCATTAATAAGGAAAATTGCTAAATTATGATATGTAGCCAAATTATGGTATCAGGTGATGCGCTGTGAAGCTGTTAAAACAAATGTGGTTGATCTAGACATATGAACATGGAAAATTACACTAGGTTTATTGCTTTGTGAAACAAGTAAAGTGCAAAATAATGTATATGGTAAAGCTCATTTAATTAAGGAAAAAAAACCCTAAATTGTATATTTGTATACATGTGTATACCTTTTTTGTTTATGTACACTCTTATACACTTGTATATGTAGCCTTTCAGACAGCTACCGGCAGTAGCTTTTGCTAACAATAACTATCTTTTCAATAGTTTCCTTTGGGGAATATTTGTACTAATGTGTGGGGAAACTTTACTTTTTAAAAATTGAACTTCTATATTGTTTGAATTGTTTTACCATGAACTTTTAAAAATTAATATCTTTTCCTAGGGGACAAATCTAGAATAATATGACAATTAGCTGGAATAGCATGTTTAGTTTTTTCAAAATCCTTAAATATTTTGATGTGTATTATTTGGCTAGAAAATAAAAAGGCAGCTTTGCCTTAGTCAAAATAAATGAATCTAAAAAAAATTGTGTCAAGTTCTGTGAGTCATTTGTTTTAGTTTTAAACAGTTACAGCTTAGAAATGACCTTAGCTTTTCAAAGTAAAACAAATTTTTGTCAAGTATATTACATATGCAGGGTTCCATTATTTCAGTAAACTCCATTCAGAAAAGCAATATATTTGATAGTTAATTATTCCAAATGGTGCCTGTGATCAAAAGGGACACTCATTTGTAATGAAGGAAATCTGTGTAATGGTTATCCTGAAGAATGTTTGCTCAAGTGTGAGGATGGAAGTAATTGATAAAGTGAAAAATCATATATATCCTCCTCAGCCTTAGAAGGAGCAGCTTGAGAAAAGCTGAGAAATTATTATGGGCATTTGAGAAACTAAGCAAAAATAGCTAAGTATGGGGATAAGATGTTAAATTTGATAATTTGAGATAAGGTATTATATAGGTCAATAGAAATACATGTTTTATGTGTTATAACCCCTTTGGGCCTTTGCATGTACATATTGGGAAGAAATAGAGTTTTTTTTAACAGTCCTTCCCCCTGCCTTATTTTTTGAAATTTGAAATGTAATATTTGCAGCTAGTATAGATGTTTTTCCTAATCAACTTGCAGGGGATTTTATATCCAATGAGAATGTTCAGTTGTTATTTGAAAAATCTAATGCAATGTAGTAAATATTTTTGAAAATATGTCTACTGACTCTTTTCATGCTTTTACGTCTCCCATTAACCACTTACAAAGCAAGATATTGTCACAAGCACATTTGTCTAAATGTACCATGCACTATTTTTGTTCTGTAGTGCTTGCCCCCTATTTGTAGGGGCTACTATGAGACAGTCTTCCTGTGAAGATCCAGACAGGAAGCTGGCCACAAATACCCTCTGCTCTGGGGTCTCCAATATCTCTTTAGTCTTCTGTTATTCCCCGGGTATCTCTCCTCCAGCCCTGTCCCACGAGGGAGGAGGAAGAGAGCACACTCTCCAGAAGTGTATCTGAATTCTGATTTTGTCCTTCTGATCCCGTGAGTTCTCCCTTGGCTCAGGAAAGGCTTTTGTGTCTTCCCTATGTCTGATACTCTGTCCTTTTCTCATATGCTGCCTCCTTCCTAGCCACTGCTTATAGTAGGACGCTGTTCTCAGTTTTATATAGTTAAAGGAATGTTTTGTGACTGCATTATTTTTTTTTCCTGTAAGTACCTAGCTTTTGCAATTGAACCACATAGCTTTCAAGACTTTTGTCTCACTGTAGATATTAACAGAAATCTAATTTTGTACTCAGTGCTGAGGAATGACCTCTTATTCTAAGGTTTATCTTTTCTCCCCGGAGGAAATAAATGCCGTTGATCCTGAAATGGCAAGGCTATGGGACAAATTTCAGGAAAGAAAAATATTAATCTCCAGTTATCATCTCCAATTATTATCTGGCTCCACTTTCTCTGCAGGGTAGAATGAATCTTAGTCATTCTGCTTTTAATTCCATTTAGTTCTTTTGTCATCACATTTGCAGTTTCTACTGATGGGCTAGATAGGCTTTGAATGGCCAGGATGGCATAAGCACAAGAATGAGTGTCCAGCATCCTCATGTTCATTTGCCAGACCCTTAGCCTCTTATGGATTAGTTTTCTTATTGGAAAATGAGTTTTTTTAAATTAGATAATATTCCACTGTCCATTTTAATAGGGAAAAAAAGGATTTGAGTCTTTCAGAAATTCAAGAAATTATATGAAATACAAATTTGATATTTCTAACATGAAGTAAAAGTCTTAAGCATATGAATATGATTTATTAAAGCATTTTAGAGATTAGAAATTTTGACATGAGTCAGAGAGTCTCAATTAATAGGTATTTCTGGATGTCAAAGGTATTGTTTTGTTTAGTATTGTGTTTCCTGTTCTTCATTGGCTTGTTGGTGTATGCCTTTCAAACAGTAACTTTTACTGTCTGACGTTTTCGTGAAGCATTTGAAGTTGAAGATAGTTTTTAATTAGTTAGGTTGGGGAGTTTACAGTAGGAGATATTTCAGTTCTTCTAAAGATTCTTCTTCACTAAGATGTTAATTCTCCTCTGCCCAAGTGTCAGGTGGCCAAACATAATTGTGAAGTAATTGAGTTTAAAGTGAGATTTCTAATACAATTTAAGCCACTGCATTCCCATTAATGAAAGGTTACCTTGCTCCCCATTTCACAGTATAGCTCTGTTAAGTACATTCTTTTTAATAGCAGATTTAGTTGTTACGCTGAAGGTAAGATTTTGGGGGTGGGGGGAGGCGCTGGGCAGGCTTGAAAACATTGGGAGATTTTGATTTTATAAATAGCCTAACTTTATATATGGACATTGGCAAGTGGATGAAAGTATTGCTTGCTTTATGTTCTTTGGAGTTTTTTGCTGGGGCTTGGAGGATTATAAACCATCCAGAGGTTTCTGAAACCTGACTCGGCTTAGCTCTCCATTTTTCATGTGGGATTCCTTGGTGAGATACACACACACACACACACACACACACACACACCCTCATTCTCCCTGTACATGCATATACATATGTATTGTTTTACTAGAAAATAAAAAGGTGACTTTGCCTTAGTCAATTAAGTCAATATGTATATACAAAGATCTACAACAAACCT
This sequence comes from Cacajao melanocephalus, assembly GCA_963573385.1. Lineage (NCBI taxonomy): Eukaryota > Metazoa > Chordata > Mammalia > Primates > Pitheciidae > Cacajao > Cacajao melanocephalus. The sequence goes on from CAUYLG010020659.1 coordinate 17,657, forward strand.
AGATAAAGAGCCATTTTATTGTTAACTTGGCTTTTGTCTGAATATTCCAAATACATCTCGCTGGTCTGTGGTCCTGGGTAAATGGTTTGAGGCTTTTAAATGTAAGGATGGCTTGGATTTTCTTTCCAGAATCTAATTCTGTACCTTATCCATGTGTCAGTTGTCTTTATGCGACAAAGAACAAGAAACTGAAGAGGGTCAATTTCTGTGTAGGAAAAGATGAAGATCTTCCTTTCATGTAAAAGTCTGCCCTGGCTTTATCACTATGCATCTTTATCGACAGAGTGGTTGATATGGGCTACTATAAGCTTAGAAATCTGAGAGCTGGGTATTCAAGAAAATAGAAGTGTGATTATGTTCTTGAAACACTGAATTGCCCAAGAATGAAATTCTGTGTACAGTTTGGAGAGGTAATCCGAGTGATAGGTAGGAGAGAAATCATTATTTTCTAACAGCATTATCTATACCATCATATAAATAGTCAAACCATGTTTGAGTTTGAGGTGTGCGGTGAATAAGCGCCAGCTCTGCCTTTGAACAGCTCTTGGGAAAGAACATACACATTTTAAATGATCCCAGTTTGATCTGATTAATTTTACAGCCACTTAGATTTTTGTTCTTCAATTGACAAAGCAAAATATTGACTACATCATTCCTACATACATGTTCAAATCAAGAGGTCAAATTAAAATGAGTGATTTGAAATCAAGCCTCATAAAGAATTTTTTTCTATTTTGTTGTAGTTAAGCATACGTGACAAACATTTCCTGTTTTAACCTTGTTGAAGTGCGCAGTTCTGTGGCATTAGCAGCACGAACATCGTGCATCCATCAGTACCACCGTCTTTAGAACTTTTCATCCTCTCCAGTTGATTCTCTCTACTCATTAGACACTAATTTCCCCATTCTCTACTCTCATAGAAAGATCATTTTAAAAAATATTATTTTCTAATCACAGTATAAAATGAATCCTGCTAATCTTCCTTTAACCTCACTTCCTTATACTACCAGGGAAGTGTATATGGAACATTTGGGTTGCAGTTAGATGGTGTAGTGGAAAAGAGGTCTGTATGTGAGCTGGGCATTTTATTAATTTTTTTTTTTTCAAAACAAGGTCTCCCTCTGTTGCCCAGGCTGGAACACAGTGGCATGATCTTAGCTCACTGCAACCTCAAACTCCTGGGCGCAAGTGATCCTCCCACTTAATCCTCCTGAGTAGCTAGCACTACTATGCCCAGCTAATTTTTAAGTTTTTTTGCAGAGATGAATACGTGCTTTGTTGCCCAGGCTTGTCTTGAACTCCTGGCCTCAAGCAATACTCCAGCCTCGGCCTCCCAAAGTGTTGGGATTACAGGCCTGTGCCACAGCAAGCTGGGTGTTATAAATAGCTATGTAAGATGTATACAACACAAGCTCCAGCCAGAGGTAAGATAACATAGAAGTACAAGTTTTAAAAGCCTAGATTAATAAATATTCCAAATTCAGGAGCTTGTAGGGACAGCAATTGGCATAGATTAGTTGATTCTAGAAAACAGATCAGGCAAATAATGGAACTCCAATTAGCTAGACTAATTGGACACCAGAATGATCTGTATTGCCACTTGGAGCATTATTCTTAGAGTACAGGAGAATAAAGATTCAATAACTGAGAAATTGGGCAAGTGATTTGAATTCCCAATTGAGAATATAAAAGCAGAGAGAGAGGATAACTATATATCAGAAAGTCTGGATAATAAAAGTTGAGTTTAGTTGATCAAATACCTATGTATTGTCTCTACCTTCTCCTCCTCTTTCCTACCCTGGCCTACCCACACCCAGTGCCCCACACAATAAACCATTTTCTTCCTTCCTTCCTTCCTTCCTTCCCTTCCTTCCCTTCCTTCCCTTCCTTCCCTTCCTTTATTTTCTTTCTTTCTTTCCTTTTTTTTTTTTTTTTTTTTTTTGCTTCCCCTCACCTCCCCTGCCTTCCTCCTCTTCCAATACAAGATCCACAAAATTATGGGCATGCTGTAATCAAATATAGAAGTAAGTTTATTATAAAATTCTGCTACTTAGGCTTGACCATTTTGCTCAGTGTAATTCTTTTTCAGTATTTTGGAATAATAATCATTTTTGTGCCTGATCACTTCCATCAAGTTTTGGATAATCACTCTGACTGTTTTGATGATTGTATTCTATTTTCCCCAGAGATACACCAGGATGGTCTGCCCATGATTTAATATGGCATTGATTTTTATCTGTTGGTTAATATAATGTATTATTGCTTGTTCTAGTCTCAAGTTGCTTAGCATTGTATGTACAAATACTAGTAAGTTGGTTTATCAACTATTTCCATTTGACACCATGCTAGAGATCCAGAATTACCTGTGTTATCATTTGGATTTAAGTCTTGTAAATTAGGAATGTAGACTGAGTTCTCATTCATGACTTTTCCCATCTCTGGTCCATTCTCTTGTATATGCCTTCATATGTCATGCATTAACTTTCAGACTTAGCTTTGTAATTTCTTTTAGCAGAGATATATTTCTACCTTTTGATACCATCAGGTAACATATGGGAGAATGTTACACATAAAAATAGTGGAAAAATATTTTTTATGAATATACATGCGTTATTCGATGATTGGGAAGCACCAGCATTCAAGAAGAATTCATAAGGGCCAGATACTAGAAGTATTTCTTATGGTGGGGAGATTTTAAAGACATAAAAATTTAGGGATGTTTTTTGAGAAGTTGTGATGAGCCAAGAGACATCATGTTAGAACAGGATTCATTTTTCTTTCAGTCGTGTTTTTAACTCTCCTGATATCTTCTGCTTTCTTCTCTCAATCTTTAGATATATTAAGTTAGAGCTCATCTCAAATTGTAATGAACCCAATTAACACTAAGATATATGTGATAAATAGGCTTAACTTTTCAGGATTATTTTTCTCCCTAATGCACAGCTTGTGAATTTAAAAAATTGTTTAATCTGTGAATTTGAATGGTGTTAATATTTTATTTCATTTGAACTCTTGTTTTCTCCTAGTTAAATCTTTGGTTATGAGGGGGCAATTATACCCAAGGGGACCTCAAGGAAACGGTTCTTTTTGTAAGGGTTGTGCTTTTGAGATGAGCAAAGTTGCTAATTATTATCATTTAGAAGGTCCTTGGAGATTAAGCAGTTTTTATGAAATATTTTGGTTTTAATTTCATGTAGGAATAAAGAGGTAGGGAAAGCATTCTTTAGGTCACCTTTGTAAAAATTGTTATTGTTTCGAGGTATATACTTTATTGTTTTAACAGAATATTTCCTAATACTTTGACAGTTCTTTTGTACATATAACAATGGTTAAAAAAATGTCTAGATATACCCATAATAAAGGATTTATTAAGTAGTGAGTTTCTTATTCCTGTCCATGTAGGACTTGAGTTGCAGAGAAAAGACCTTCAAAACTGTTTGTTTTGTGACATTGTTTACTAAAACAGAATGTTACAGAAAGAGAAATATGCATTCATCTGCTACATTTTTGATGATTGCTACAGTTGAAATTATCTGTTCCACAAAATTTTATTTAGTGCTTCAGCTACTCTTCCTATATATTACATAATTCTTAGCCTTGAATTGTCAAACATACTTCTTTTTGCTGGTAAAATACTCTGATTAGTTATGGCAGTCATATATTAGTATTTGAATAGAAAAATAGCCTATCTGTTTCTCCCCTGATTATTTTCTATGTAGTTAGGTACATACCCATTTATTTATGTGCCTAGAAATATTAAAACTTGGTTTGAGAGATCAGATATGACTTGTGATTTATACAATTGTAGTTTTCAATACCAAAGCATTTACTTGGATATTTTCCCAGGAGTCTACTGGCAACTCACAAAAACATTCTAGTTTTTTTTTTTTT
>CAUYLG010020660.1:0-58059 GCA_963573385.1 Cacajao melanocephalus
CATTAAAAAGTCAGGAAACAACAGATGCTGGAGAGGATATGGAGAAATAGGAATGCTTTGACACTGTTGGTGGGAGTGTAAATTCAACCATTGTGGAAGACAGTGTGGTGATTCCTCAAGGATCTAGAACCAGAAATACCACTTGACCCAGTAATCCCATTACTGGGTATATACCTAAAGGATTATAAATCATTCTACTATACAGACACATGCACATATATGTTTATTGTAATACTATTCACAATAGCAAAGACTTGGAACCAACCCAAATGCCCATCGATGATAGACTGGATAAGGAAAATGTGGCACATATACACCATGGAATACTATGCAGCCATAAGAAAGGATGAGTTCATGTCCTTTGCAGAGACATGGATGAAGCTGGAAACCATCATTCTCAGCAAACTAACACAGGAACAGAAAACCGAACACCACATGTTCTCACTCATATGTGGGAGCTGAACAATGAGAACACCTGGACACAGGTAGGGGAACGTCACACACTTGGGCCTGTCAGGGAGTGGGGGGACTAGGGAGAGATAGCATTAGGAGAAATACCTAATGTAGATAACAGGGTGATGGATGCAGCAAACCACCATGGCACGTGTATAACTATGTAACACACCTGCAGGTTCAGCATGTGTACCCCAGAACTTAAAGTATAATAAATAAAATGTTGATTGATAGGCAACAATAAGCTTCGTGTTTTATCCTTTTCCTAGTCATTAAATAATTCACGTATTTGTTAAATCACATTTATTGAGCACCTGCTTGTCTTGTGATGTATTAGTGGGCACCAGCGATAAGTGATGACATATCTGTTTCCTAATTCTATTCAAATGTTTTTATTTTACTTTTTTTATTATTATTATTATTTAAAAAAAATAAGATAGGGTTTCACCATGTTGGCCAGGCTGGTCTTGAACTCCTGACCTCAGGTGATCCACCCACCTCGGCCTCCCAAAGTGCTAGGATTACAGGCATGAGCCACCGCGCCTGGCCTATTCAGATGTTTTTATTAAAACTGTCACTATTACAGTGTATGGGAGGAAGATGATCAGAAGGGAGAAAGATTTCAGGGAGACCAAGTTCAGATAGTATCTTAATAGAATGGCTAGATAAGTATTCAGTGACCAAACCATTTTTAAAAAGGGAAAATCGGGTGCACAAAACATACAGGATCATAGACTCTTAGGAGTTATCTTCATCTTCCAGTGGAATTTCCTTATAATGACATTATTAGAAGTCTCCATCCCAGGCTGTTGGGTTTAATAAGAACTTTGTAGATGCATGTGAAGTACTTCCAGCTCACATTTTCATGTATTTCTTTCTATCTCTTAATACTGTGGTTGCTGGGTGGTGGTGGTGTATAGCTTCACATTTGTGTCACATTTTCAAGTAGGAGTGATGTGGCTGGTGTGAGAGATGTTGAAATTTGAGTTGTGGTGGCATAAGCACAGACCTAAGATAGCTTTGTCTAACGGTTCCCTTAGGGTAGAAGCGGAGAGGTGGTCATCCATCCTCCCACTACGTGCAATGGTGCAAACGTTATACAGCCGGATAGTTTGGTTCTAAAGTATGGTTGTCACACAGCCAGGGGCTGTTTGGAAGTGGTTGTATGGTCACACGATTGATTCCTGTCATTTTAGAGAATGGATTGTATTGAAACCAACCCTAGTCTATATTTCTACAGGCTATTATTTGAGACAAAAATAGCTTGCAGAACAAAAGATTTGTTCATTCTGAGGTCATGCGTGCTAGGTTATTTGTGCTGAGTGCTTAGCACAAAGTAAGTGCTCAATAAATATTTGTTACTTTTGTCATTTACATTTTTATTGTTTTATTATTACATTTGCTGAAGTACAATTTTTTCCCTTCATTTTCCAAAGGCATCTAGAAGTGAAAGGGAAAAAGGAATAGCATCAGAGATGAAAGAGAAGGCAGGATCAAGGGGGGAGCTATTTTTAAGACTGGGCTGCTGCTCTAAAGTGCAGAGGAAGAAACAAGAAGAATGAAGAGGCTGATGATGAGGGCAGAGGAGAGAGAGATCAATGGTTAACTGTGATGAGGTGGAGGGTCCTGGACGGGAAGAACAGTTCAGTGGAAAACTAAAGAAATGTTAGCAAGCCAGGGCTTTGAAATCATGATGAAATTTAGCCTGCCCTAGGCTAAGCCCTCTGCTGCTTCTAAAGCCACGAGCTGTGGAAGGCCGTACTCTCTTTCAATTGCATGCCAGGCTGTGCAAGGATTTGCAAATGAAAACAAATCTGCCTTATTGCTGGAGTGAAATTAAAGATTGGAGTGAGCTTGGGAATGACAGGTTGATAAGCAATTATTTTGTTTCCTTGAAAGCAAGATAACTGGCTAAATGTTGAAATTTCAGTTTGATAACTGCACAGTGGGCCACATGGCTTGTGATGCATAAGAAGCAAGTGGAAAGGTCCAACTATGATTGTGATCCTGATCAGACAAGGCGGCAGAGACCAAATGGACTCCATTTATGCTGAGCACTTCCCGGAAGGAGAAGGCTGATGATTTCTCTGTCTTCCTCCGAGAAGTTTGCTTCCTATTGTGTGAGGTAAGGAGGTAGGGGCAGCATCTAACTGGTTTGGTGGGCATACAAGTTGATCGGGGCCTACAGAGAGGACTGGCAGGCCAAGTCTCCGCGGACTGAACTGTGTCTCAGCCAGCGCAGAACACTACCAAGTCACTGCGTGTCTGCTACAGGAAGGGACTCCGTGGTGGGCTCAGAGGCATTGCCAACCATCCACGTGGCTGGAGGCAAGTCCCTTCACCCTGCAGGGGTCCAGCTTTATACATCTGTTGGGGAAGGGCACTGGACAAAGAGCCCTCTGGGTGACAGGCGTCACGACCTAAACATGCCCGCAGTACCTGGGCCTTGGGGACTGTTGGGTCCAACAGAAATGTTGGCCGAAATGGGAGGAATAAGATCATTTCCCATGGTATTTTCTCGGGCTCAGAGACATTTTTTAACCCTTTCCTTGCTTTGTGTTGTAGCGTATTAGATGGTTTTAATTAGTTCTTCCCCATTGTACAGTAACTGTTTATCTGTCTTGACAGTGAGCTATTCAACAATAGGGACATAATTTTCCCTGTAACTCATTGAGTTTTAATAAGTAACATATTTACATGATTCAGAAAGTATGAAAGGGAATACGGTAAAGTCTTCTTCCCTCAGAAACCCAGTTCCCCTTTCCACTGGCAATCAAAGTTATCGTTGTCTTGTGCATACTTGCAGTTGTTTTATGCATGCACAAACAAAATATATGTACTGTATTCACCTTCTTCCTGTTCCCAATACCTTTTGTGGACAAATACTAGTTAGTATATGTACTTGTTCTACATTTTCTGCCTTCTCCTTAATCCTATATAGTGAAAATTTTTTTATATACTGTATAATGAATTACCTCCATCTTTGAAATAGCTGCATGATATTCCACTTGGTGTATACATCACAATTTATTTTAACAGTCTCATTTTCATATTTAGGTTGTTTTTAATCTTGTGACATTAAAAATAACACTGTAATAAATAATCTTATGATTTTGCAGGTATGTGTATGTGTGTGAAAATGTCTAGTAGTAGAATTTTGGGGTCAGGTATACATGCATTTTCAATTCTAATAGATATTGTCAAATTGCTTTTTATAAAAGTTGCATCAGTTGACAGTCTTACCAGTAAAATTCAGAGCGCCTGTTTTTCTATACCTTCACCGACATAATTGCGTATCTTGATGGGAACCTGAACTCTTGCAGGGGCTTAGGTTCTTTGATTAGGAAGATTAGCCAAATCTATCCACTTGTGATTAGTATGTGTCCTCCAGCTGCCTCTTATCCTCCCACCTCCTACTTGTGGCGGGGGGGAGGGAGAGAGGGAGGAAGGGAGAGAGAGAGAGAGAGAGACAGAGATTTTGTGCTGAGACAAGTGGCAGATATGCTCCTAAAATGTGACTTGAGAAATGCCAATGGGGTCTCTCCTTCACAGATACTTATCCCATCAATTTAATTTGATTTTTAAAAATTCTACATTTGAATTCATTCCTTTGCTTAAGATTTTGTCTCTTATCAAAACATAACTGATTAAATCTTATCAGTCATTTGCACCCAACTATAAATTATTTCCACCCTAAGCAGTTTAGCTGGGCAGGAAGTCAGGGAGAAAGATAGGAAAGAAAAGACTCTGAAAAGGGAGATGAGAGAATATTTAAATGTCACCTATTAAACAATTTTAGCTACTTGTACCGTGTCATTAGAGAGATCGCTCTAAAGTCAATTTTGGTCATGTCGCTTTCCTTGTAATGTATTTCCATGACCCTCACCACTTTTGGGGTGAAAGATAACATTTAGCGTGGCATGCAAGGCCTTTCACAGCCTGATTTCTGTTGACCGTTACAGCTTCTTCTCTTTAAACCACAGACAGCCACAGTTAGCTTCGTGCTACCTCTGAGTGGATGATGCCGTCTCATCTCCAGGAATGGACACACAGTGGATCTCTCCTGGGATGGCTTTGCCCATTGCCTGTTGACATAGTAACTCCTTCATCAACTACCCTTTGTATCCTTTACCACCTTTCATAACTTGAGCTCTGAAGGCGATTCTGAGGGCTTCCTAAGGCATTTGTGCCTACTTCCATTTAAACAGAACTTTCTCAGCATTGTAATTTCCCTTAAATTGATTGCTGTTGGTTTAATTCCTGTCTCTTACATAAGCCTCTAGTAGGTAGGAAGTCTTTTTTTAAAATCTTTTTTTTCCATAGGTTATTGGGGTACAGGTGGTGTTTGCTTACATGAGTAGGTTCTCTAGCGGTGATTTGTGAGACCTTGGTGCATCCATCACCCCAGCAGTATGGACTGCATCCTATTTGTAGTCTTTTATCCCTTGCCCCCGTGTTAGTCCGTTTTCATGCTGCCAATAAAGACATATCTGAGGCTGGAAATAAAAAGAGATTTAATTGGACTTACAGTTCCACATAGATGGAGAGGCCTCAGAATCATGGCAGGAGGCAGAAGGCACTTGGCAGCAGCAAGAGAAAAATGAAGAAGATGTAAAAGCAGAAACCCCTGATAAAACCATCAGATCTTATGAGACTAATTCACCACCATGAGAAAAGTATGGAGGGAACTGCCCCATGATTCAGATTATCTTTCACTGGGTCCCTCCCACAACACATGAGAATTATGAGAGTACAATTCAAGATGAGATTTGGGTGGGGACACAGAGTCAAACAATATCACCCCCTCACAACCTTCCCCCCAAGTCCCCAAAGTCCATTGTATCATTCTTAGGCCTTTGCGCCCTCATAGCTTAGTTCCCACGTATCAGTGAGCACATATGATGTTTGCTCTTCCCTTCCTGAGTTACTTCACTCAGAATAATAGTCTCCAATCTCATCCAGGTCGCTGCAAATGCCATTAAATTTAGTCCTTTTATGGCTGAGTAGTATTCCATTGTGTGTATATTTATATCACAATTTCTTCATCCACTCATTGATTGACGGTCATTTGAGTTGCTTCCATGATTTTGCAATTGCAAATTGTGCTGCTATAAACATGTGTGTGCAAGTATCTTTTTTTGTACGAAGACTTCTTTTCCTCTGCGTAGATAGCCAACAGTGAGATTGCTGGATCAAACGGTAGTTCTAGTCCCTGAGTCACTGTAGTAAGCCTTACTATGGGTGGGTACTGAGAGTTGGAATAAATTTCTGCTTTCAGTATGAGAGTAGTTTAAGTAACACAGCGTTGCTTCCAGGTAGGGCCGTGGAGAAGGATAGCAAGGAAAAGACTCTGCAAAGGGAGATGAGAGAGTCCATGTCACAACTCTTTAGCTATCTTTTTCTAAATATTATTTCCTTGATCTTTTGAAAGTTAATGGATAGTTCCCCAGACTAAGCTGAAATTTATTTGGCTTTCAGTTGAAATGAGGCAAGCTAAGGAACAGAGTATCTTCAATTAGCAATATCATGGTTTATATAAACCCAACAAGGCCTCATATCATTTTGGTACTAGGATAATGTTTTTCTTAATGTCATAATAGTAAAATTTATCCATAATGTAGTGTGTGTGTGTGTGTGTGTGTGTGTGTGTGTGTGTGTGTGTGATTTATGTGACCTGAGTGTTTGCTAGGATACCTGCTAAAGTTTATAGCAATGTCAGGGTAGGATTAGGTAGGCACAGAGTACAGACTGCTCAGTTTTGAATCCTGGGTTCATAACTGGCTTTATGACTCTTTATCCATAACAAGGCATTCCTTGATCTCCTCAGGGGATTGGTTTCAGGACCTGCAGCAGATACCAAAATCCACAGATACTCAAGCTCCTTATGTAAAATGATGTAGTGTTTGCATATAACCTATGCATATCCTCTATACACTCTAAATCATCTGTAGGTTACTTATAACACTTAATATAATGTAAAATATAGTTGTTATACCATATTGTTTTTTATTTGTATTGTTTTCGGTCATTGTACTGTTATTATTTATTTACATTTTTTCAAATATTTTCGATCCATGGTTGGTTGAATCTTTAGATGTGGTACCCCTGGAGACGGCGGGCCCACTGAACTTCATGTTTCTGTCACTTGTGTTGTTTTCTGTAAATGGGCTGAAGATAATAGTAAAACCTTCATGGAGTTTTTTGACCAGAACTTGGCAGATAGTAAATGTGCACCACACGTCAGCCACCGTACACGGTACTGGGAGCAGATGAGACATGGTGTTGTTTATGCATCCTGGGTTGGAGTTTGGTGTAGAGAATATTTGCCTCCTTTTGGCCTTTTCTCACATTATCAGGAAAGGCTAGAGAGGGAATAGCTAGACCAGGGCACTTGAGGTGTCACTTACAGAAGACCAGTCCCTGGGAAAAACACAAGCTCTGGAAGGAAGCCTGACCAGGCAGCTGAGGCAGAGCTGAGCATAAATCCTGTTTATGTTATTACTGACTACATTCACTTGATTGAGTTGCCTAATCTCGCTATATTGTTTCTTGATCTGTCAAATGTAAAATCTTGGTTTCTTGATCTGTAAAATGTAAATAATAACTATTCAGTGCTATAACATGAAGTTAACCTTCACAATCCAGATATGCCATGGGATTTCAAGTTGATTTAAGGATAGAACTCAGTAATAAACAGCTTTCTGCTCCATTAGAGCCATGGCAAAGCTGACCAAACTTACCTCTTGCCCCTTGTTTCACTGAGTCCCTGGTAAATGACTCCAACCCGCTGTTTTCTGGCTCCTGCCACCTCTCTGAAGCTGGTCTCCATTTCCTCCTGGTCAGCTGATGCTCTTTCTAAGGTACACTCAACTTAGCACTAAGAATGTGCTTCTCACCCTCTTTCCCATCCAGAGCCTCTGGAGGCATTTTAGATAGTTATTTTCTCATGGTTGAAAGAGAATTCCTTTCACAATGGGATGTGGGGTTCACTCTGTTGTGTCTGGATCCCCAGGGATGGTGGCAATCACACTCACCTTGGAAGGATTTGTGCCAGGGGTGCCGGGGTAGCTTAGTCTCTCTGTCTTCCCTTCCTCGAACTCCAGCTCCTACTTACCTGTGGCAACTTTCAGACGCCTGTGCTAACTATTCGTCAGAGTTTGGCTTGGTGTGATTTACAATCAGATGTACATAAAATGTGTTTGTGTTTTGTGCACTGTTTACTTAGGCAACTACTGGGACTTGTTACCGTGTGATGTCAAAGACTCTGAGGCAGTTATTTTATAGTCATTCCAAAAACGGATCGAAGGTTTGGGTTTATATGTGTTCATGTACTTTATAATGGGAGAGAAATTTGTATATGGTTAATAGCTTGGTTGCTATGATGTCATAGAATGCTTTTTGAAAAAGTTTCTCTTTAAAGTCAAACATTAATCACTTTCAAGGTGGAGGGAAAGCAGAAGTGGGAAAAACCCAGACGGTGCTAGGCTAGATTTCCCCCAGATATGATTGCTGGTTCTGTCTGTACAGCCGAACATAACAGCTGGTGAGTAGGGAGAAACTGGAGAAAGATCTTTTTTTGCCTTTAATCCAGTACGCTGTTTTCCTGTGCCCGTTTTACTGTAATTCTCGGCGGCCATGGGACAAAAGCTGTTGACTGATACATGCAATTACCTCCTCTAATATTGCTCTCAACTGTCGGCCCTGACTGACGAAAGTGGATGAGGTTTAGTTAAGGTCTGGGAAAACACTCTTCTAATAAAAGACATTCCCATCTCTATGATCACACCCTCCCTCAGACCTTTTCATCTGTTTTCTAGAGAGATAAGGTCTGCTGATGGAAAGTTAAAATGTGGTGCTGAACTTGGACATTAGCAATGCCACCATTTACCTCAAAAAAATTCTCCGCTGTGTGTGTGTGTGTGTGTGTGTGCGTGTGCGTGTGTTTGTGTGTGCGTGCATGCGTGTGTATGTGTGTGTTTGTGTGTGTTTTTGTGTGTGTGTGTGTTTGTGCATTTGTGTGTGTTTGTGCGTGTGTGTTTGTGGGTATGTATGCCTGTGTTCGTGTGTGTGTGAGCGTGTTTGGGTATGTGTGCATTTGTGTTTGTATGTGTGTGTTTGTGTCCATGCGTGAGTGTGTGTGCACATGCACAGTTTGCATTTGAAATGATGGAAATCAGTTTGGCTTGTTGGACAGAGTTACCCCAGAAAGAATAAGAGGCTATTTTAGAAAGTTAAACCAGATCCTTACTGGTTTCAGCCCTCAGTTGATTATTTTGTAGGCAAAAGAGAGCCCGAGGAGGCTTTCCTCTCTAAGTCCTTCTGTGGATTGCTGGACTCTGAGACCCTCATTCTTCTTGCAGGAGGTGTACAGCAAAACTGTGTTGAATGAGCTGTAGATGGGAATTCTCTCCTTCCCACCGAGGAGGGCTGCAGGTGGCAGAGTCCCAGAAGGCCACACGGAGAAGAGGAGGGCTAAAATCCTAGAGCAGAGTCCCTGGGCAGCCCCTGCTGAAGGAGGGCGCACTTGTTGAGAATCTCACCACTGCCCCCACCCCACCCAGCCTTCAGTTTAGAAGAATTTTCTAGTTCACCCAGAATGAAGACAAGACCACATGAGTGTGGACGACGCCCTATTTGCAAGTGTGGTTTGGAAGACTGAAGTGGAACCCATGGGAAGGTGTTCTTATAAAAACAAAAAACTGTGTGCATTGGATTGTGTCCCTGCCTTTTGAAAGGTCTGCTGGTCGTTGTAAATGCAGACGGCTGGCCGTGGTGCAGATGGAAACCAAGTCCTTAGGAAGGCTGGCAGCAGCGGCAGAGTGTCCTCCCTGACTCCTTGGATTTGTGGGAATGTGTGGGAGGCGGCAGGGGCTGAAGAGGATGCAGTTTATTCACACACCCAGAAGAGAGCTAATTCAGGTCAGAAGGAAGCCTGCTCCCTTATCAACAGTTAGGTAGCTTTTCCTACCAGTTTTCCCCTGTGTTGGCAGTCCATTTTCATAACACAATATGTGATGTGATAAGGACTACCCATTATGAATAGTAGCAATAGCATGCAAGGTTATTCCTATGCAGTTTTCATCAAGAACAAAGGGCCAAGCTACGGATGAAGCAAAATTACTTATGATTTTAGAACCAGGACCAAACAAATTCTTCTCTTTCAAGTATCTGCAGACTCTTTCCTTAAAAGAGGCTTCTCTTAGTGATGAGCCCACTTTCCACCTCCACCTTTTCCTCCTTCGTATGGAGACTATACATCAAGGTAACTCCTGTTTGCTTTCTGTAGGGGCCTCAGAGTATGTCTGCTGGGGTCAGATGGGAACAGGAGTCTGACTCAACACACATTGATTGCACTCCTGCTTCATGCCAAGAAATGCCAAGAAATCAAAATCTGGGACCATGTAATCCAGCAGAGAAAAAGACTCATCTCCAGGAAGTCCCCTTGTCTAGGAAGAAAAACTGAATATCAGCATACGGCGGTGAGAAGCTGTGAGGGAGACGAGTGCCCCGAGTCCATGGAGGAGGGATTCTATCCTGGACCACTCAGGATTCAGCTTCCTTTCTGAAAGAAGCAGATGCCCCAGCTGAACCTTGACTTGCCCGTATAAAACGAACTATCTGTATCTTCAATCCAGCAAATGAAATAAGCAGCTACTGGTTAATTCTTGAAGGGGGAAGTGTAAAGTGTGTGTGTCTGCCCCTACTTAGGGATTCAAAACAGACAGTAAAGAACAAAAGTCTAGCCCTTTAAGCATTCTCCAAGGGACAATTGAGGTCTCGCTGGCCCCAGAGAAAGGGCTACAGAGGCAAGGTCGCATCCATGTGAGGAAATCAAAGTGTTCGCTCCAATTGAGTCCGGTATGCTTATTCCTGGAATATCCATCCCTATGCTCTGGTGCTGATTTACCTCCTGCAGTTCAGTGCTTCCTGCAAGGTAGGCTGGGCTTTTTAACAAAGTGACTCCTTACTTGGCATGCTTTACCCATACGCAAAGGTCCCTGCACTATGTGCAAGAAACACCAAAAAATTAAATGAGACTCAATACCTTCCTTAGGGATCTAAAACCCCAGTAACACAGATAAACAGGTAAACAAATAATGGCACAATAGCGTGATTCTACAGCAACAGGAATGGTTGCACCGCAGGGGCACAGAAGCCGCTGCTGATGACCTGGCTTGGAGTCAGTGATAAGAAGGGGCTTCCCTCCTTCCTCTGTTTCTGCTAATAACCAGTGATTACCCCGTGCTTTTCCCGTGCCGGGCACAGCTGTAAATACTTTGCACATAGCAGCACATTTAATCATCACACAACAATAACAGGAAGCTGAGGCAGACACACATGCCCAAAGTCACATACGTGAAGCAGGACTTGAGCCTGGCCTAGCCAGCTCCTTAATCCATGCCTTACCTTCCCATGGGGAAAAAGCTCCATTCCGGCCTTTCCTTAGCAAAGGCAACTGTCTGAGCTCATGGTCTGATCTGGCTTCTGGGAAAGAGAAAGCAGGGAAAACGTCTAGGAGGCAATCTGGGAGGAGAAATTTCTTGCTGTGGAATCCTGCCCTCATCTCCCACCCCACCATACACAATCCACGTGCACTTACACCTACACGCCATATACACACAAGCATTTTTCCCTCAGTCCCATGGGCTCCAGCTCTGCCTTTTCATCAAAATCACCCAGGGTTTTAAATAAAATGCAGATGCTGAGGCGTGTTCCTAAATTATAATCTTTCAGAGTAGGCCTTGGGCATCTAAATTTTTTCATTAACAAAAATCAACACGCATGACCAAAGTAAAAATTTAGACAGTACAGCAAAGAATGTCTTTGTACTGCTCCCACCTAACCCTTAGTTCTTCCCAAAGGCAAATACTTAACAGTTCCTTGTGATCCTTCCAGAAAACAATCTATGCATATATCCATGTTTTTTGTTTTTTGTTTTTTAAACCTCTGTAGGTAATTGTGATGAATAGTCGTGAGAATCTAGGAACTGGCTCCCGCTCTGTCTATCGTGGAGATGCATCTTTTGTGAGAGATCAAGGCAGAAATAGGAAGGCGTAGACAATCAGGAGTTTCTGAGTAGACAAAGCAGATGGCAGAGCAGAAGGACGAAGCCTGGAGACAGCCTGCTCCGTGTGGCGATCTGCTTGAATTAAAGAGGAAAGCAAGGCATCGCCATGAAAACGTGTAGTCCCAGCTACTTGGGAAGCTGAGGCTGGGGGATCACTTGAGCCCAAGAGTTCGAGACCAGCCTAGGCAACATAGTGAGACCCTGTTTCTTTAAAAAAAAAAAAAAGAGTAAAAAAGGTGACAATTCCTTTAATACACATCAAGTACATAAGAGCTAACAAAGACACAGGAAATAGTCACATTGAGCAAGGATCAGTAAGGAAACTGCTTTCCAGGGAGAATTGAGAAGTCTCAAAAATGAGAAGAAAGGGTATTTGGGGTAGAAAGAATGGCAAGAGATGTGAAAGCTCATTCATCCATTGATTGCAGGTGTATCTTTTTCTCCAGTACTTTAGGAGGCAGTAGATGTAAAGCTAGAACATTCAGGTGAGTTTGACTCTGCTGTATGTGTGAGGGTTGCTTACACATTAGGTGTGGTGACTGTCATACAGGAGGCACTGCAAGGCGAAGGAGACATGGCCTCACGTTGGGTCTTTGGGAAGCTCGGCAGGCAGAAATCCAAGTGCAAAGTGGCCAGTGTTTTCCTGACGGTAGATAAGTACACGACGTGTTGGAAGGGTGGGGTAGAACTAGAAACTCCTGGAATTTCTTTTAAGAATGAATGTAGGACCTCATTGGCCCAAGTGTTTAAACAAGTTGTCATACCTTTTTGGTCACCAGATTCTGGAAGGGAGACAAAATAATCTGTCACAGACAAAACTTGGAGACGTTTAAGGTTTTGTTGACTCTGGCAAACATTTGGTTACAGTTCTGCGGTCTGCCTTCTAGTGCCTCCATGAACTGCAAGGGAAAACAAGAGGTACACCAGCATGTCTGTTTGATGTCCCATTCTCTCTGGAATTCAGGTCAGAAGGCAAAGGCTTACTTGAGTTTTATTGCTTTCAGGACTTGAAACTGCTTTTCTATCTTCCTAATAATACATTTACATTTTCTGAAGACAACATATATCTGGAAAACAACATTATTCACTCATACAGATTTTTTTGAAGAATGAAGCAAACAACAACAACCACCTCTTCATGTTGTATCTCAGACTGGCCCAGGTTGTGTTCCAAAATTTTTTTTGCTGAATGGTCATTTCTGTGATTTGAAAGGCCAGTGTTTTTTTTTTTTTTTTTTCACAGCACCATTTTTGTTTTTAAAATTTATTATGTGTGCCAGGTATGGTTTTGGCATTGTGTCTTTTCAGGAGCACTGCAAGGGAATGATTGTGCTATTATCTTCATTTTACAGATGAGGGAAATGAAGGCACCAAAAGATTTCCTATCTTACCGAAGGTCTTGTTGTTCTGGTAAATGGTCAAGCTGGTGTTTGAACTTGGGCGACTCAACATGAAGGTCAAGTGTCTCATTTTACAGATGAGCCAACTGAAGTCCCAAGGTCACTCATCTCATTGGTTAGAGATCTTGGAGCCCAGGGACTCTTAATTCAGGACCAGTATGTTTTGCATGACATGCAGGATTTATTCGAGCAGCAAACTGTTTGTGTCTCTTTCCTTCTCAATGCATCCTGCAAACGGTCACCCTCCCCTCCCCCCATAAATCCATGCTGTGGTTTCCCAAGAGCTACAGATGATGGTCCCAGACTCAGTCCATCCTGATCTTTGGTGTGGACCCCTCAATCCAGCCAATGAAGCACCCGCAATCCCCTGCATGAAGAAGATACGGGCTTTACTCACCATTTGCTGTGGTTGGCATGCCTTCCTCCTGCCAGATCCACAGTTCCAGATGCCACTCTTCTTTCAGATGCGTGTCACATGCTACTGCTTTTATGAAACTTACAGAGTCTCTCAGGGTTGCATGAGATTTGTCACTCTTGTTGAGGGAAAATGGACAGGATGGAGAAGAAAAGGGAAGGGAGAAAAATGGGTGGAACTCAGGACCCTAGATATCAAGCTTGGAGGTGAGTGAAGTGATAGATGACTCTGAGAATAATCAATTGCTGTGAGAGTTACGCTTATTGAATGCTTACTGTTTCTTGGGAGAGTGCAATGTTATCATCTCCTTAAATTCCCACACTAAGTCATCAGGTTTCTGCAGTGGGGATTTAAGCCCAGTTCTGCCTGAAGTCAAAACTTGTGTTCTTTTTCACAGTTGTCTCCTAAGACAGTTGGTTGTGAGGTAGAAAAAGAACCGGATAATCCTCAAAATGGAAAATTAAAGAGATGAAACACAACGGGGGCCATGGATTGAGACAAAACAATGAGGGACACTGGAATTGGAAGAAATGAGGCATGAGGCCAGAGTGGAGCTCCCTTTGGACACTGCTTTTGGCTTCTGGAGCCTTTATGACAATGAGGCAGCTCAGGATTTAGTGTCCTCTGAGTGCCGGGGACCACACTGTCCCAGTGCTTCTTACGGCTTGTGCATCTTGCTCTGTGTTACACGGCTTTGGGTTCCCAAGCTCTCTGAAGGAGCTGATGGTGAAGGAAAGGACTGTGTCTATGCCTTTTTTAAGGAGACATATAGTTTGTCTTAACCAAGTGGCCACATGAGAGGCAGAGACAGGTGTGCGCCTCAGTCTGCCCAAGGATACGGACGGGGCTTCATGGCACCTGAGGGGCCCAGGCAGAGACAAGGGACAGTGTGAGGAACACTTGAGGCAGATGGCAGGGCACATGCTTTAGGGAGGAAAGCTGGGAAAGGCGTGGGCGGAGTGTTTGAGGATGTGCCCAGAGTGTAAACTAGAGAAAGCCGTCAGAGGAAAGAAGACTGGAGAGGCAGCTGGAGGCCGGGCATAGACGTGAAAGTCACCCGCCCATCGCAGCACTCCGGTCAGTCCTCCAGCCCACCTGCTGGAGCTCCTGCCTCCCGACAGGGTCCCTCAGTGCTGAGCCGCTTGTAACAGGCCCAGGACATCCTTCTTAACTCATGTAAAGAGTTCTGCTCGTCTTTCAAGGCATTTTCAACAGAAGTCCTGTGCAGCCTGCCGGGAGACACTCACACTCAGTTTACTTCCTTCGAAGGTGCTTTTTCTGCTTACCCATTCTAGCACTAGCCACAATGTTGCACCTGCCTTCCCTGCTATTGTGAGAGCTTATTCCACAAGAAGAACTTTGTCTTCTCTTTGTACCCCCCATGCCAGCACATAGTAGCTGCTCAGCGCATTTGATAACGGAATGACTCTGGTTTAGCATTCGTGTGTTCTTCAGGCAGACAGTGACTCTGGGAAGAGCAGAGGGTAATTTTCTTATTTGGTTTTTGAGGGCTGATCAGGGCTGCTGATTTTCATGGCAGGCCAGCATCCTGCTCACCCTTACTCCCTCCAGCCTCTGGTACCTGCATATCCAGGCTATGTTAATTTCCCTGCATTTTTTCTCTGTCACTTTTTTTTTCTCTGCAAAGAGTGTAGCAACCCCTCAGGAGTTTGATTATATTGCAAGATGAATAGGATATTTGAATCATGCTATTTAAATGAGTCATCTCAACCCTAGTGTGATTGTTCACCCCCTGTCACACTAAACGTGACCCACATTTTTAACAGAGTGCTTTTGGCCTGAAGAGGGGACTGCTGGAATTGCTGGGTTCCTGTTCTTGGCAGTTTTTCATTTGTTATCACAGGGTGTGTCCTTTGTTTCATATCTGGGCAGATGTGAACTTTTAAAAGTGTCACTCGCTAGAGCTGTCAAAAGAAGCTGCTTTTATTTGCAAAGAGAAGGTAAACTGATTTCCTGGGTGTTTGTGTGTGGTGTGTGGAGGGGCACAGTGGAGCAGCAGAGTGCACGACTCAGATGATGTCTGGTCTTGGCTGTGCAGTTTAAAAATATAGATGAGCGCTTACACCCAAGTGCTTCAGATATTGGTTCTGTGGCCTGAAACTTGGTTGTTCACCCTTCTTTTTTGAGGGTTTTGTTTGCTGTAAAACTAAACGTGCACTGATGCTCTTGAGACGGATCAACCAGGGAGCCCTGTCGTGCGTTAGCATTTCTTCATTTTGGAATCTGGCTGCAGGACAGGATTCTCACACTGCCTGAATGACTAGGGGCACCTATCTCTTCACTGTTCATTTCCTTGACAGGCTGTCAAACATAACTAACTCCAAAGCCACGTATCAAAGTTCAAGAAGGTTTTAATTAGGAACTGGTGGTTTTGTTGTTACAGATACTTCAATTATTCAGACCTTGAATTTGAGTCACAGCCTACTAAACAAGGCCCACGCTGAGCTAAAAAGGAACTGAGCTTTGTAAATCAGAGGTGAGCACATTCCCGAATCGACAGATTAGGTCCTTGTCTTGCACTCATTCAGCAGGTGTTGATTGTGTGCCCATGAATCAGGCATATGTGCGGGCTGTAGAAGTAACTAGTTTTTGAGGCCCCTGTCCTCAAGAAGTTCACAGTCTAGTGAGGCTGACAGGCATGCAGATGATCACAACATAAAGGAGACATGTGAGAAATGCTGTGGAAAGTTGAGACAGTAGAGTCTGCCTGCGGAGATTGGGCAAAGTTTTCTAGAGGAGGAGGTGCTTGTGTTGGAACTTGGAAGATGAGCAGTGGTCTTCACAGGGTGGACGTTATGCTGAAGGCAAAAGCTGTTGTGGCTAAAGTCTAGTGAACAGTGATGGAGACGAGGTGGTCAGAACGCGAGGGTCCTTGTATGCCAAAGTCTATTCGTTTTACACCATAAATTTATGATTATGAATTCAGCTGCAAGGAACAGAAAACGCCCGTTCAACTGGCTTAGGCACTGAGGAAAATTTATTAGCACATATAATATGTTCAAAGGCAGTTCCAAGGTGACCAAATTCAGTGGCTCAACTGTGTCATGAAGGACTTAGGTGCTTCCGCGGTTTTCGCTCTGCCATCCTTGGTGTGTGGTTTGCTCTTACTCTTGCTCTTCTCCTGATCACAAGGTGACCAAAGAGGAAGACACATTTGTTTCTTTGTTTTTGAGCTTTGTTGATGTTTGTTTCTGTCTCGATTTGTGAATTTTCAATCAGGGAGGAAAACCTTTCCTAAGGAGCTCCCCCGCCACTCCCGTCAGACTCACCCTCGTGTCTCAGCGCCCAAAACTGGGTCACTTGCCCAATCGTAAACCATTTACTGGCAAGGGGAATGCAACCACCATTCCTGGCTCAGTCCAAATTTGATTCACTCCCTGGAAGAACGGGCCCACTTCTTCTGGTTTGCATGGCCAGGTAAAGGATACTGGAACAAAATTGAGTTTCTGTTAGTAGAAGGTAAAGGAAAGGGGGACAATCGACTGCTAAGTTGGCAACAAACAGCATTTGCTACAGTAGATAATGGGAAAGCAATGTAGATAATTGAGCAGGAGTGGCATGATCAGCCTTTTATGTTTAAAAAAGTCCTGTCAGAAATGTAGAGTTGAGCTTTACAGATAGAAAAATTGAGAACGCATGGAACAGTCTTCTGAGCAGCCAAGCAATTAATCAACATACATGCGGAACAGGAGCTAAGACTTTTCTGGAGCCTTGCTTCTCTAGTGGAAGGATGGGCACTGAGGGGTAGAAAGGCAACTAATGCAGAGTAGAGATTTACCAAGAAGTCCCTTGTGGTACTGTGGCAAGCATGCAACTTTTCAAAAAGTTCAGATGATAATGTGGTCCCCGCAGAGGAGCCATTGTGGTGACAGAATGCTAGCATTTTGGAACTGGTAGTGACCTTGAAGTCATCCAGTTCAAGACCTTTATTTTACAAATGACGGAACTGGGACCCAGACAAGCAAAAGGATTTGTTAAGTTCCTATGTGTGGTCTGTGGCTGAACCAGAGCCACGCCCATAGGGTTTTCTGACTTTCAGCCCAAAGCTCTTTGTAATGAGTTCTCAAGGACATCTCTCATGGGGTTTAATGTGTACATTCAGGAGTGCTGGAAAAGCTCCCCAGGCCCTCTTCCTATGTTTCTCTTCTCCTTGACAACAATTATATTGTTGGAATTTTGTTGTTGTTGTTTAAACATGGTTTTGGTTTCGATAAAAATACAAGCAATACTGGTAAGTATAATGTTTTAAGCTCTCATCATTCATTTGGATCTTAACATAAATGTGTCCTTCTTGGTTTTTTCTTTAGATTTTAATGGGGGATGGGAATAAGAACTTCAGGGTACTGGAAACCTGAGAGAGAAAGGGAGGTCCTAAGTAGAATCCCTAAGAAGAGAAGTGGGCGGGAGGCTGAGGGTTCATTACTTTGTTGAGGGCGTTTCTTGTGACACCAAATGAGACCCATGGTGCCTGAGATGCTGATGAGAAGCAATTGCCATGCTAGCGTGAGGCCCACTTTTCTTGACAGTCTTAACATCCATTCACCATGACCCAACCACACCTCTTCACTCTTTGGTCTGCAATGTACCTGTGTCTGTCCCCCCTAGAACATATACAGTTTTGGCTAAAATTGCTACGCAGAAACTTTTGGAAATTCACCCTAGCAGACAGAGCATGACAGCAGGTATTAAAAAAAAAAAGTTCAGTAAAAACAAGAAAATTGTTTGAAAATCAAGCTTTTACTGACAAAAAACCTTAGCCTTTTGGAGCTAGAAGTGACCCCGAAGTCATCTGCTTCAAGACCTTTATTTTACAAGTGAGAAAACTGGGACACAGACAAGCCACATGATCTGTGAAGTTCCTCCTGTGTGTGGTCCGTGGCTGAAGTCAACCATGTCCATAGATTTTCTTCCTTTCAGCCCAGGGCTCTTTGCAATGGGTTTTCACCAAGCTGAACTAAACAGTGATCTATAAAATCAATTTATTTCAAATTTACTTTGGAAAATATTCCAAAGCATTAATATATTAGTTTATTTTTTTGGTCATATGCCAAACGTTATGAAACTACTAGTTTTAGTAGACAGTGGATAAAAATTGAGCTAAATCCGCATAGACCATGGCCTTTTGGGGCATTTGGTAAAAGAGAATCCTATTTCTGTAAAACAAATACCGAAAAGAGAAGGAAAAAAAGCACATATGTATATGTATGTCCATCTAAGATTGTTTAAGCCTAGAAAAACATGGAAGGATATATATGAAGTTGTTATCGTGGGTTGCCAGGCAGTGCTGATATGGGTGAAAGAGGAGGGCTGGCAGAAGCCATACAAATGTATGAGAAAGGGACTAAAAAGCCATGTCTGTGATGATATTTACATATGTTTATCTCTAGGTGTGGCTGTGTATTGAATAAATTGAATAAAAGACTAAAAAGTGATTTGGAAAATGAGAAAACAAAAATGAGTATAATCCTCATGTGCGTTTAAAATTATAACGTGTCAAATGTTTGCCTACAATGGATGACCACTAAGAATGAAGTTAAATTGGAAATTTTATCGTTCTCTAAATTAAGGTGCCGATATGTGGCTGGACATATTCTTCCATTTTTGTTCACACTTTGTTTTACTTTCATCCACTTGCTATGTAGTTTTGCATCTCATGCATTTTTTTGCTACTTTACGTCAGTAGTGGCTGAATTGTATTTGACAAATATGTATTAGGTATAATTACATACTTACAATTAAAGCTAAGTTTATTTCAAAATTGGGTATCATTTGTTCTATGTACAAATTTGATCCATCTTAAAAAATCCTCTAGTATTTTTATGATGTTCTTATTTAAAGAAACCCCTCAAAGTATTAGGACGAGAACTCTGAACAAGCTAGTTCAGTTGACATTTTTAATCGAGATCTTGTAAACCCTTTTCTAAAAGTGTGCTTAACGAACTGTAACTGCTTCTGGGTTCACTCAGTACATCCATTTGGCACTGTTAATTGCGGAGAGACTAATTGCATTCGTTTATGCCATCCCTCCCTCCGCCTCCCAAATACCTCCCAGCACACACAGGTTGACCAACAGCATTTATTAAGCCTTTATCAGATGTCGGATACTTTCCTCATGATAAACTAGTAATAGCAAATATTTTATGCCCATTTAATAGATCAGGAAACTGAGTCCAAAAGCGATTAAGTAATTTACTCAGGTGAATGAACTGAGTCAGGTTTTAAATCCTGGGCTCTTTGAATCCATAGGCCAGTTTTATTTTTGTTTTCATTTGTTTGTTTGGCATTTGGCATTATGAGGCTTGTAACCTAAGCCACATAAAAAGGAAAACTGGAAGGTTTTTCTTACTCCAAAGCCTTTACAAAGGCATTGCTTCTGAGTTGGGGAAGAGGAGACGGAAGAGAAAGAATAGGGAAGGGAACACAGGGACAGTCTATCCACTCGAATGCCAGGTTATCCTAGGAGAAATGACTGTCTTGGAATAGTTCTGTCTTGGGATAACCGTCCTCTAAAAACCTCATCCATTCACTCCTAAAACCAATACCTAACATCACTCACCTGGCTTCCAGAATATTCTAACTTTCTTAAGGCCATATCACTCCTACCATGTTTAAGCAGAGAGAAGTCAAGCTTGGAAATATTCAAAGGCACCAAAATTCGAATAAAATGGGGGCAGGAGGTCTTGCTGTTTTGTTAGTTTGTTTTTTTCCCAAATCTTGGCACCTCAAGGGTAAGCTTTCTTTTGTTAAGTAGCAAGAGTTAAAAGAAAACTCCAGTAAAAGGAACACTTACTGTAATCTCCTATGGCCTACAATAAAATGAAAATGAGGCAATGTGAGTTTTTCCTCCCCCCTCCCACCCGCCCACCCCCTACCACTTTGGACCCTCTACCAATTCTAAGATTCAATTGAGTG
The DNA here is from genome assembly GCA_963573385.1 of Cacajao melanocephalus. Classification (NCBI taxonomy): domain Eukaryota; kingdom Metazoa; phylum Chordata; class Mammalia; order Primates; family Pitheciidae; genus Cacajao; species Cacajao melanocephalus. The sequence continues at coordinate 20,270 of CAUYLG010020660.1, forward strand.
AAAATGTATTTGTTACGTTTATTTTCCTCTGAAACATGCACTTTAAAATTAAACTGCTCTTCGAGTTGGTTAATGGGGATAAATCCAGGGAGAATATTTGACATTTTAAATCATTAGTTGTTGTGTAGGCTTCATCAATTGTTTTAACAGAAGGCTTTGGTTTGCTTCTTGTATATTTTAGATTTTTTTTTTTAATTTTTAAATAGGACAAAATAGCAGAGGACTAATATTTTCTTTCTGTTGGCTCAAGCAGGAATCCAAGACAGAGTTTGATTCTACCGTGTCTGATTGATAACTTTGAGAGCAACTAGCCACGTATTCTGGATCAAATACGTAACCGCTGGAGAGGATGGGGCAAAGGAAACCGCACAGGAAGGGGCCAAATCACATTTTTTAAAAATTACCAGAGAATTTTAGAATAAGCTGATGCTTAACGCAACATAATCTGACATTTCACACAGTGTGTAGTGTACATTACTATGTGTATAGCCATAGAATTATGTTTTGGGTATGATTGCTCACATAATGTATTACAAATTAAATAAATATAATTAAAGTCTATCTTTTGAGTTTTTTGGAGAAAAATTATATTTGACACAGGTTTGTAAAAGTTAAATACAAGATTAGAGTATGTGTAGTTGTTTTGGATATCTGATACCCACCATCTGCCCATTTCATAGTGATATAACTATATTCTGCATAATAAATTATTAGTTCAGAAATTTTGAAGACTAGGAGGATGATTACCCAAGATGTTTTAAAAGGCGGCATCAGAAATAACAATCAAGTAATTATAGAAAAGAAATAAGTACAGTTAAACTGGTGGTGTTCCAGCCTTCACTTGCTTTATTTCGCCTTGTCATTGGCTAATTAAAGGATCCTCAAAGGCAACTTTACTGTCTTTACCCAAGGAATTATGAGCTTTCATGTGAGTGGTATTGGGGAATTGTGATCAGTTGCTCCAAAGACACTGCTGAGCATTAAACAGACACAAGGTAATTCAAAACAGTAATTTTTATACCCTTTAAGTTTAAGGAAATTAATAGCTAATTTTAGGGATAGAAAAGAATAATTTACTTGAAGGTGCTCACAATCTCTTCTTGATGATAGGGAAGCTGATATCAAAGTTTTTTTTCAACTGGTCCTCTAATTTCTAAGTTTGGGACAGAATCATATGCAAAATGGAATATCAGAGCCTTTGAATGCATTCCTTAATCTTGCCTCAAAAGTTGCTGAGTTTTATGGATTCTAAATTATGAGCCACAGACAATAATATCTTTCCAAGTTTTTATTGAGATGTAATTCACACACCATAAAGTTTACCCTTTTAAAATGTACAGTTTAGTAGCTTTTAGTATATTTACAAAATTGTGCTACCATCATCACTGCCTAATTTTGGAATATTTTTATCACCCTGACAAAAATCCCCAAGCCCATTAGCAGGTACTTTCAATTCGTCCTCCCCAGCTCCTGGCAATCACTAAATACTTGCTGCCTCTGTGGATTTGCCTATCCTAGATACTCCTGCCCTTCCAGAAGAACTAAGCCATACTGATGATTCTGTCCCTCCTCTTCTGTCAAGAATCCTTTGCACTCTTCTAGCATGAACTATTTCTATATTGAAAGATGCTCTACATAGTACTATTTCTAGATTTTTTCTTTTCTTTTTTTTAAAATTTTTGAGATAGAGTCTCACTCTGTCACCCAGGCTAAAGTGGAATAGGAAGATCTCCGCTCACTGCAGCCTCCGCCTCCTGGGTTCCAGCGATTCTCTCGCCTTAGTCTCCCAGATAGCTGGGATTACAGGCATGCACCACCACACCTGACTAATTTTTCTATTTTTAGTAGAGATAGGGTTTCACCCTGTTGGCCAGGCAGGTCTTGAACTCCTGACCCCAGGGGATCCACCCGTGTCAGCCTCTCAAAGTGCTGGGATTATAGGCGTGACCACCATACACAGCCAGTTGTTTTTCTTTTGAGACAGAGTCTCTATCAATCACCCAGGCTGGAGTGCAGTGGTGTGATTTTGGCTCACTGCAACCTCCATCTCCTAGGTTCAAGTCATTCTCCTGCCTCAGCCTCCTGAGTAGCTGAAACTACAGATGTGCGCCACCCCTCACGCCTGGCTATTTTTTATTTTATTTTATTTTTTGGTAGATATGGGGTTTTACCATGTTGGCCAGGCTGGTCTCAAACTCATGACCTCAAGGCATCCACCCACCTCGGCATCCCAAAGTACTGGGATTACAGGTGTAAGCCACCCCGCCTGGCAACACCTTCTATATTGGGACTGGGTAACACATTTGTTGGGCACCTACTGCGTGCCAGGCATTGTGCTATGCACTGGGAATACAATCTCTACCTCAGGATAATTTAATACTCAATACAACCCTGCAAATTTTATATTGTTACAGTCCTTATAAACAAGAAACTTAAGGTCCAGAATTTCCCAGCTGATAAGTGGAAGAAAAATTACATGAACCCAAGGTTGAATGGGCTTTTCAGTACACACTTTTCCACCATGGTCATCATCGTGACCTTTACATAAGTACTCCTCAGTACACCTAATGTAGTGCCTGACACTTACTGTGTGTTTGGTCCACATTTAGCATTGGTATTGATGCTCCTTACACATCTCTGTTGTAGATAATTTAAGAGTTAGTAAACATGTTTCCAAAAGCAGAAAAAATGTTTAACCTTACTAACTATTAGAGAAATGCAAAGTTAAAGAAAAAGGAGGCACTGTTTTATATGTGCTAATAAACATTTTTAAAGTGACAATATTCATGTGTTGGCAAAGTTTTGGTGAAGTTGGTATAGCGTTCCATTTCAGGTAGAAGTGTGAACTTTAACAGTCCTTTGAATGCAATATCAGTTAAAAAAAAAAAGAGTTCAGTCTTCATGACCTGTTGCAGTAATTTAATGTAGGGAAAGAATCCAAAAAAAAAAAAAAAAGAAGTAGGGTTTTATATAAAAAGTTGTTCACATCAACATTAATTCTAATGCCAAACCATGAATCAAATTCCCGAGAGTGGTTTAATGAATGGTACAGTATGGCAGATGTCTTCATATGAAACATTAGGCAGCCATCAAAAATGATGTTAAAACCTGGAAATTGCTTGAAAAAATGAAAAGATTAAATGCAGACTTAAAAGCTTTGAATATAACTATTTAACCATTTAAATATGCAAAAATGTTTTTAAAGTGTAGGATAATATCTGGCACACAGTAAGTAGTAACTGTTGGTTGAATGAATGAATGACCGAACAGAAACAGAGTAACACCTACATGGTATGTAATCTCATTCCTGGAAGTTATGAGATTCAAATAATATATTATGATTGAAGCAAGGTATGTTTAATAAGACTAAACATTACATAGTGACTCAGGAAATGTCAATTGCTATAAATGATTATTGCAGGTCTAGGAAAAATTTAATATTCTTCGTGATATATACATGCAAATTATTTGTAGCAAAACTTTGGAATGTTTAGAGAATGGTGTAATTATGTAAACAATTATAGCCTTTTAAAATTTTATTTCATTTTGTTTTATCACAGCCTTTTAAAGATGGTGTAATAGCATCTTTTTATGTACTTATTTATAATTTAGTATCTAATTCCAAAAATAACATAGGTTAGCTAATGATGATAACGAGTAAAGTTTAAAAACCACCTATTTTTAGAGAAAGGAGCCACCTAGGAGAAAGAAACAAAGACAGAGGCTGCGGTAGGTACACACACGCACGCGCGCGCACACACACACACACACACACAGAGAGAAAGGAACAAAGACAACAAATTGTGCAAGCTCTAGAAGCTGAGCTGGTTGCTCAGCAGTAGCAATCATGGGTAGAGAAGCCCATGGTGGGTTGCATAACAGTTCCTACAATTTCTTGGACAATGATAACTGCCTGCCCCAGTGCTATAAACATTCCATATCTCTTTTGTATCCTTACAGAAGAGTCGAATAGCTATGAGGGCTGCCAAACTGCTGGAGTTCACCTTCTAGAGTCATCGCATATTATGTTGTTGTGTTATCTTGGGCCAAATCCTCAATCTCATCTGTAAAATGGAAAAAAATAATCATATCCTCTTCACAGCGTTGTTTTAAAGCCCAGGGCTTGACACACAATAAAATACTAAATCTTAGCTATTCTTATAAATCTGAGAGATACTATTATTCTTTCCTTACAGAGAAGTAACTGAGGCTTGCAGATATTAGAGGCAAGATTCAAACTCAATCACATTTCAAGGCTTTCTGCCACATCTCATCAGGCATATTGTTGACAGACGAAAATGCCCATTTTGATGAGATATCAAAGAAAAACAAATTCTTCACTCACCATTTTATACATCTGATAAACAGTGAAATTCTTTACAGACTACCTTCTAGCTCCATGCATTTCAAACTGTGTTTCTTCTCCATTATACATGTAGTTTCGTGACCAATTTCCTGTAGGACTTTTATATGATGGCATAACATCCGATCTTGTACCTCTGTTTCATGGTACTGGGTAAATTAGCACACTAAGGGCAGCCATAATCCCCAAGCCCACTCTTTATACTGGAATGGCTAGCAAAGCAGATAAATATGTCCTATTAAATCTAAACTAAATATATCCACAGATTAACTTCTCCATAATTGGATCTCAAAAACACATCTACTTCAAGGCTAGCTGATACAAGAAGTGTGATAAAAGGAAGATCAGAGAGGAAAGAGACCAGAATGTTAACTAATTGAGATGAAAATTTCTTAATTTTCCAAAATTTCTCAAAGCATATGATAATGTGTACAATTGCCAGGGCCACTCCCAGAGCCTTGGAATTGGGCCTGTACAAGTGAAGGGATCTGGAGCTTAGTTTATTAGCTTCATGATAAATGTTTCTTTGATTGTCACATTCCCAATGTAAAGGTTACCATTGACTTTTCACTTTGCATCTTCTTATATAGTCAATGCATAAATGCAAAGGCTGTATGTACACAGTGTAAAAGAACACACCCAGACACAAGTTAATTACATACAGGGCAAAAATAAGACTTGTGTCTACACTTCAACAAAATAACATTTTCAAGATAATATGAGTGGTATAATCTAAAAACATTTTGTTGTATATACAAAAAGGCATGTACATATAATCCAGATTGCAAGGAAATTACCTTATTTTCAACATACTGGAAGGATTATAGCACATTAAATGGCCCTGATAGGAGGGCAAGTTTATGGATCTTCACAGCTTCTGGTTCTTCCATCCCACATCTTGAAGGTCTGCTCCTGAGCCTCTCCGCACTGTGACCACTGAGGACTGCGTCTCCACATCTCTCGAGGGGCTTCGTCACTGCCATTGCTTGGATGCTTGCCACGCACCTCAGGTACTGGGAACAACCGCGAAGGCACTCAGCCTCAATTCACCATTGTACTTTTACCTCCCCAGGGCTAGATCAATCTAGAGCTTTACCTTGGCTCCTTTGCTCCTGACTTCTTTCAGAATAGAAATTAACTCAAGTTGTTAGAGGAGGAAGAACTGCAAATCGTAGCGGAAAAATAGGCTGTCAAATCAAAGGAGAAGGAAGGTGTTCTAATTTTGGCCACTGCAAATACATTAAACCACTCATTGAAGTTTTCTTGGTGCCTTAATATTATATGGCCTCATGGCCTTCACTCCAGGCACCTGAGATTAATCAGCTTTGAAGGAAGGCAGACAGTCTCAAACAACAAAACAAGAAATAGGACACCCCAAATCTGGGGCCAGTCACTGTGAGACTAGAACATAACAGACAGCACATCTGAATTTTGTAAGGTCACAGAATAGCTATTTCTATTCAGGAATTCTTTGGTATCCAAAGAAAGAAGGCTGCGAGAGCCCAGTGGAGGAGGAGGATAAAGTGGATAAAATTCTTTGCTTACATACATTAATTGGTAAGATAGATGAACTCTAGGAGTAAGCTATGTCTACAGTAGTTCTTTGAGGAGAACAGTTACCTCTTGAAAGTTACGGCCTCAGGAAGAGAGGAGAGTAGGAAGTTCCGGCTTAGTTATTGGTAACCAAGTGGCAGTTTTAAAGACTGTTTTAAAGACTGAATTTTATTTGTACTTAGTTATTCTTAAATGTAAAGTACCTCTAGCCTTTACTGGAATATTACAGAAAAGGCCTTTATTTATCAACTGTAGGCATTTGATGTTTCAAATGCTAATAACATGAATATTATTAAAATGGAAATCCTCTGGTTTTAGCCCTCAGGTAGATTAACAGAGGAGAGAGTTTCAGTAACTTTTGGCATCTGGCAAGATATGCACACGTACTCTCTTCCCCTCACCCCCAACCCAGAGAAAAGATTCAGCTAGATTTGCTTGTTTGGTTTGACATGTGGATATATAGCCACAGCAAGTCTTGGAGACTGTGACCTCCTTGGTTCCTGGGGGAGCACACCATTAATTCAGCGCAGTGCCCATCAAGCTTCAGAAGGGTGAAACTGCCTTCTGCATGGAAGGCCAGCACTTTGCTCTTCTGCACTTCATCATCCCACAGCAGGTGCACCACACCCCTACTCATCACAGTCAGCTTCTACCCACCCTATGAGACCAGCACATCTCCTACTCTATGACAAACAAACGTTCGTTGACAGCAGTTTCAGCATCCCTGGTGGAATCAAACATGACACTACTACTCTCTACCAGCTGTATCCAGAGAGGAGCATGGTGGCATTTGCCATGCCCTGCAGTGGGAGCTGTCCTTCACTGCCACCTCCCATAGACCTTGGGGTCCAGAAGGAATGTCTAACATAATGGTGGCTGGTATGGAGCACACTGAACTTCTGTACTTTGGGCTGATTCTTTCTTTCTTTCTTTCTTTCTTTCTTTCTTTCTTTCTTTCTTTCTTTTCTTTCTTTCTTTTTCTTTCTTTTTCTTTCTTTCTTTCTTTCTTTCTCTTTCTTTCTCTTTCTTTCTCTTTCTTTCTTTCCTTCTTTCTTTTTTCTTCTTTGCTTTTTTGAGATGGGGGTCTCACTCAGTCACCCAGGCTGGAGTGCAGTGCCATGGATCTCAGCTCACTGCAACCTCCACTTGTGAGGCTCAAGCAATCCCCCCACCTCAGCCTCCTGAGTACCTGGGATCAAAGGCACACACCACCGTGCCTGGCTGTTTTTTGTATTTTTTGTGGAGACAACGTTCTGTCATCTTGCTCAGGCTGATCTCGAACTCCTGGACTCAAGCTATCTGCCCATCTTGGCCTCCCAAAGTGCTGGGATTAGAGGCTTGAGCCATGGAACCTGGCCTTGATTATTTAAAGATCTGTTCACCTTACAGATGGCTGTTTTTATCTGTTTAAACTCTTTTGGCAGAAGATTAAGCTTGATCCACAGACCGTGAACTAAAGCAGTAGAATTTGCTTTTTCTAAATTGGTCTATTTGGCCATGGAGGCAGCAGAAGGAAGGCAGTAGAAAGAAAAGGTGAAGAAATTGGGCTTCCTCATGTGAAGGGGTCTTGGTCATGGAGCCTGGTATCTGTACCATGGCTTGGACCATCCGTTATTATCCTTGGAAGACTCAGGACATCATTTGGTGGTTTCCAGAAAGATCAGGTCTATGAGTTCAGGGAAAGAAAGTGGTAAATTGGAAAATACCATCACCCATGTGGAAATTGAGATGGTGATGGAAACTTTGAACCAAAAAGTTTGCTGTGCTCTTTACAGTTTATCCTGAAACTTTCTACCGAGTTCTAGTTGTTCCTATTTGAAGGATCTTATTCTTGTGCGGGCTTTAGTTGCTAACCTATTCTCAGAGTCTCCTAAACAGCAGTCTCAGGACCAGTGAGGTGAGACAGCTGCGACTGCTAGACAGCCATAAAAAGAGAGAACGCAGCTCTTCCTGTATGTCAGACCAAAAAGCAGTGGTGTCCAGAAAACACGACATCTGTGTACTAGCGGGGCATCACTTCCAGTGAGAGACAAAGATGATCCAATGATCCAAATTTGTTCCCATGTTATTGTCATTTTAGAAGGCACAGCAGAAAGTTGGGTCTAATTGCTGTTTTTATTTACTAAAACATCTCTTCCTGAAAACACACTGTTTGGTCTGAGCTCTCTGACTTCAGGGCATAGAGATGGCAAATGCAGACTAAATCCACCTGTCAGCAGTGCCTGGAAGTGTTCTTGACGTTGGCAGAGGTTCTTCTCCACCTCCACACTTGCCACCACCTTAGACCTAACAAGTGGAGAAGGACATTCAGGCTGATTCGAACGTTTGCAGTCTTGGATCCTCCTCAGTTTGAGAGGATGAAGGAAAACTTATATACTAAGTGTCTCTGTTTTAAATTTTATTTCAATTACCCGTTTTTAAAGTCTGGATGAAAATGTCACTAATCAAAATAATGAGTTTTTCTGATCACAGTATAATCTTTTGTCCTAGTTTTCCCATTTCTAGGATATTTCTGCTGTATGAATGAAAACCTTTGATTTCGGAATAGGAAACAAGATTGTCACAGCAGGGCAGGTGCAAGTGCAGGGCTGGCTGCTCTGATAAAACGGGAGTCATGCCTGGGAGTATGGGGAAAGGAGGGCACTTTCCCAGTAACGTGTTCTCAGAACTGTGGGGAAAAGCACACACATCAAGTCTGGGACCGGAAAGAACATAGGCCTTCGAAACAAACGGAGTCTTGGTTTCATTCCTTAAAAGCTGTATGACTTTGAGTAAGTTGATTTACTAAACTTTAGCATGCATTACAGTCCCCAGAGGGCTATCTTCATACGCATTTGAGGGATCTACCGAACTTTCTAATTCAGTATCTTGGGTTGGGCTTAGGAATTTACATTTCTTCAAAAACCCAGCCGGTCATGGTGGCACATGCTTGTAGTCCCAGCTACTTGGGAGGTGGAGGTGGGAGGATCATTTGAGCCCAGGAAGTTGAGGCTGCAGTGAGCTACGATAGCACCATTGCACTCCAGCCTGGGTGACAGAGCCAGACCCTATCTCAAAAAAAAAAAAAATTTGCACTTTTAACAAGTTCCCAGAGGCCAGACTTTGAGAACTTAGATTAACCCATCTGAGCCCCAATCTTTTCACCTGTGAAACGGTGCTGATGTTACCTACATCACAGGATTGTTGGGAAAATAAACCCAACCTGCACTGAGCACATCCCAGTCAGGCAGTATGCTAAGCACGTTGCAAGCTTCCTATCCTTCAGTTCTCACAAAACCCTTACAAGGAAGGATTTGCTCTGAAGAGTTTGCTAAGTCAAACAGCCAAGAAACAGTAGAGGCAGAATTTGAACCCAGGCAGTCTTGGGACCAGAGCCATGCTCTTAACCATTCCCATCAGCCATCTTTGAAATTAAATACGATGACATGTAAGGTATCTATGGTGTCTGAAAAATTTAATATTTGAGCAACTTCTGGTAATTTTGAGTTCTTTCTTGAAGTGACGCAGGGGAAGCGGAAAAAAGCAACTATGTGAAAGGTGTCGTGCCTGAGTCCCAGTGGCTTCTTCTGTTCTTCACTGCCAGGCTCCTTGAGCCTCTTTGCTCCCTTTGCATATATGTCAGAGAAAAGGGATAGTCCCAAGAGATGCACTTTTTGGAGGTTTCACCACACTATGTTGCCCAGTGTGATTTATCATGCTTCTTCTTCTTCTTCTTTTTTTTTTTTTTTGAGACAGGATCTCTCTCTGTTACCCAGGCTAGAATGTATAGAGTGCAGTGGCGCAATTATGGCTCACTGCAGCATCGACCTCCCCCGCTCAGGAGATCCTCCCACATCCGCCTCCTGAGCAGCTGGGACTACAGTCACATGACACCACGCCCAGCTAATAGGGTTTCACCATGTTGCACAGGCTGGTCCCAAACTTCTGGGCTCAAGTGATCCCCCCACCTCCACCTCTCAAATGCTAAGATTACGAGCTTGAGCCACCACACCCGGCCTTTATCAGATTAAAGCCCTTAGATTTCACTCTCTCAGGTTCAGACAAACTCTCAGCTCCAAAGCAGGTAAGGTTATTATACATCTTCCAGATTGGCTCGGGTGTGACAAGAGGGAGTGTTACCCAGGGCCAAGCTTTGGCATTCTCACCAAAACTTGAAACCACTGAAATTCAAATATATTACTCTGAGCCAACTTTGACTGTCTGGCTGATGTAATAATAACACTTTTAAAATATAGCAAGACAGGACATACACTCAACTTATCACTAGCTTTTCTAAAAAAGAAGTCACAGCCTTCGTGTTTAAAAGCTTGTTAAGTCTCAGCAAGCCCCAAACCAAACCTCGAGTTAAAAAAAAAATCCCCCTGGTTCAGTGCTTTACTAAGCATCATTGTTAGCAGAAAAAAAACGGTGATATGGAAGATATTGTAAATGATAACTTCTCTATTTTGCTGTATTTGGAAAATAATGTCTTGAGACTGAAACAAGATCTTCACTTTTGCTTTTTGATATATTTTCATTTGCACTTTGAGAAATACTAGTCATACAGTTCAAACAAATTCAATAAAATTTGTATTGCAAAAATCTGACACTTTAAAAAGTGAGAGGGATTTTTTTTTTCAAAGTAGGAAATACAGCAAATCCAATTATTTATGGTTGCAACTGGAATGATTCCAGTTACTCAGGATTTAGCAATTATTCCCTCGAGAAGGCAATAGGGATTGCCAAAGGGTAAGGGGAATGTGATAAGTGGGGACCTGATTTTACTTTTGTAACTACAATCATTAAAACCATGTACCTGCATATATCTACATCGTATATTTTTCCACAAGTTATTATATATTGAAAACTAAGACTTAGGAGAAATTCAGAATAGAAAAGAAAATTGACAGGACTGAACACCCTTCATCAAGAAGAGCAGCGCATTTTTCCGGCCCCGCGGCAGCCCGTCTGAGCAATTCGTTGCAGCCGTGTTGTAGGCTGCATTCTTTTGCATCCGTGTTCCTCATTTCCAGAATGAGATGTTATGATAATTACCAGGATGAGGTTAGCAAATGAATCTAGAGCTCTGTGGTAGAGGGTGGCACTGGAAATCAAAGCATGATTATGCTTGGGAATTTTGACCTTCTAAGATCTATCTAACTTCTCTGACTAAAGCTTCCTATATAGACACAAATATCAGATCCTAGTGCCTGTAAAAATTCCATTGCTGGTTACTGCTCTGTACTCATTAGCTGGAGACCTTTGATGTTTTCCATCTACAAAGTTTCTAATCTTTTCCAGCAATGAATAAAGCGCTCATTCTTTTACCTTTTACATTTAGCACTTTAATTTTCTAATTTCACCTTCTCCTTCCCCCATCTTCCCACTTTGCGGCTCTCACAGGTGTCTGGTCAGACCTGCCAGGTGGATCTCTGTTTGCCTGTCATTTGGGAAGCTGATGGTCTTACCTGGGCATGGCTGATTGCACAGAGCAGAACAGGGGTTAGTTGGAATTGCAGGTGTGAGCAATCAGTGTAGATCAGCACTAATCCATCAGCTATGAGAACAGCCAAGCTGCTGCAGACCCAGCAGAGAGAGCCAAATGCTGAATGTGACTGTGTGTCTGTGAAGGTAGTCACTGGTTTCCAGTACTGAGGGATTTTGCATTTGCAGAACGTGGTCTCCATGACTCTTATAATAACACTTCTTCATCGAGGCCTCACCCTGTTTGTGCTGTATGAGAAACCATGGTGATTGGAGACAATTAAGAAACTGAGCACATCTTCAGGTGGCTTATAACCCAGAAGAGACACAGTGATATATAACACAAGGGATAAAAGCTTAGGCTATGGAATTCTGGGTTCAAATAACCATTCTGTCATTTATCATGTTTGATCTTGGGTAAGTTCCTTGTTTTCACTAACTTTCATTTTCTCATCTACAAAATAGAGATAATACCTATTTCAATGAGTTGTCTCTGGCACATAGTATGAACTAAGTACATGCTAGTTGTTGTGAATTCTATTACGCTTAGAAAGCAGTACATGTTAAAGGATATAGAGCAAGAAGAGGAAGATACTCCTCCCAGTCTGGGAGGCCAGGGAAGATTTCAGTGGGGGGCTAGGGATTGGGATGTGAAGAACTTGAGCCTTGAAAATTCACACACGATCAGAAGGAAGTGGCATAAACAAAGGCTGTTCTGGGGCCAGCAAAGAGTTTACTTGGGTTGATTTGACAGTTTGGAGATAAAGGTCTATGGGGCCCAGTTTGTCAAGGACTGTGCTCTGTAAGGTTTTTGTCCTTTCAAAACAAATTCTGTGACGTGGGAGGCCCCGTGTCCATTTATCAAAAGATTCCCGTGCAAATACTGTCACTGTGATCTACCTGTCAAGCAAAAAGCCAGGGCACATAAGAAGGCACACTTTTCTCTTTTGTCAGTAAAGTTGAGTGACTCAATATGCATTCCTCGAAAAGTATATTAGGAGAATTTTCTATGTCTGGAAACATTTACTGTTGATTAATTTTAATACTGCAAGCCTCCAAAGCAGGAGGGGTTGCCTTTGGGATGCTCTAGTGCCTTTAAGCTTCATATCAAAGTGTGGAACATGGCCTGTGATTTCCATGAAGCTGAAGGTGGCTTAAGAGTGAGATACTCAGAAAGGTGTCTTGTTGGCAGAATTGACTGATCACATTGTCAGGTAGACCGAGTAACATATGAAGTAAAAATCTTTTGTCATTTATTAGTGGGAAGATTTTGGAGCAAGTCACCTCTGCTTCCTATGGCCCAGTTGCTACATTTGTAAAATTAGCGTGTCACGCTGATCATCAGTAAAAATCAAATTTTTCTAAGTCTTTTCCTGAGGCAGCAAAAGCCCTTTAAGTCAATTAACCCAATTCAGAATACCAATACATAAATTAAATAAAAGCAGGGTGAAGGGTCCTGCCAAGGCCTCGGGGTAACCTGCCTCTTTCCCTACCCTCAAAGTGGGACAGAAATGGACACCTGGGCCTCTGTTAGTCTGGTGTCCAAGCTGATGAACTGCAGGATTGCTGAGATTCCTGTTGTTTCAAACATGCTACAATCCCTTAACAGTGTAAATTACCATGACAGCAGAGGGCTTGGCGTTTTCAGTTTTTTCCATGGACTTGATTGAAAAGTTTTAGAAAATAAACTCACATCTCCGGGGCCTCTCTGTTAGAAGATTGCATAATATTTATCTGTACAGGGTTTCTTACAGACACGTTTCTCTTTAATATACTAGAGCTCAAACACCAAGTGCCCTTTGAAGAAGGGCGTTGAAATACAACTGATTGTGTGTATGTTGGAGATAACCAGCAAGGAAGCTATCTTTCTTAGAAATGATACTGGAGCATTTGCAGTAAAAGTCTTGCCTGGCATTGGAACGGAGGTGAGGAAACTTCTCTGAGCTGCAGAAGAGGCTTCCTCTGGAGCTGGTTGACACTTGCCTATTGATGATCCTCCAAGTGAAAGTAGATGTGGTCATACGGAAGGGCAAATGCTCCATTCCTAAGGAATTTGAGGAAATAGGAAAGCAGCTGAAAGATGCTGATATCCTACCCCTTCAAAAATATCCGTGTTCATTCCTGCTGCTCTCAGAGCAGTTAATACTAAGTAGGAGAAGATAATGCCTTAAAATAGGGGCTTTGCAAGCCTCCTAGCATAGTTACCCTCCAGCAGCCAACCTTAACTGGAGAAGAAACTCAAGGCCTTGACTGCCTCTAATGCAACCGAAGCCCTGGACCACGCTAAGCAGGACGATTATGCGCAACCTACAGAATTAATTCATCATAGACTTAGAAATCATATCCTAGACCCAATCAATCACCACTACTATCTTAGAGTGTCTGTGGCCAGGTGGCATGTTGCAGCTCAGAGAAGCAGGTGTGGAGGCCAGAGGATTCTCATGAGCTTCTCCGGCCACTCAAACTTCACCTTCGGGGCTAGGAAGCCCTGGAGCGAGCGAGGGGACGTGGTCACCTCCTCTGTGCCTCGTTTACAGTCATGTATTCAACAACTGGGCTTTATCCTGGAAGACTCTATCTTCTGAAAGTCTCAGATTCATCAACAATTCCATGAGAGTGACACTTGAAATTCTGTGCTAATTTCAAATTCTGTGCTAATATTGAATTACTATGCTAATATTTCTATGCATCTAAATGCACATTATTATACACTTTTTTAAAAAGTAAAACAAAGAAACAAGCCCTGGCAAGCAGAGAAATGGCAAGTTGAATTCTGTATGGCGACTCTACCAGAAGAGAGAGCTGTATTATTCCTGCTGTGTAGGGTTATTCTAATTCAAACCCTAATACTTTGAAAAGTCCCGTAACCTCTCCAATCTTCAATTTCCTCTTCTGTAACATAGATTTAAGAAAACTTACTTTGCAGAGTGGTTGTGAGAAGCAGAATGTATACATTTTTAACCTTCCTAGCATGATAGTGGCCTGTTATAACTGATAACTAGCAACTTTATTACTGTCACTTTTAGTTTCTATTTGCTAATCAATTGATTCTGTTGATCAATTGTGTCTGAACCATGAAGTCAGTAAACACACACTACTTATTTAAACTTTTCTAAAACACGTGCCCTGACAGCGATTGGAGATTACACAGCTATGTCCATACCTGGAGCATATGAGCAATGGTCTGTGGTCAACCATCTAATAATATGTTGACATTCTGCAAATGGGAAGTATGTATTCATTATAAACCTTATACAAATACTAAATAAATTACTATGACAAATAGTTTAAGGTACTCCTAGCACATGGTTTAGTCTTTTTGGAGGTCATTCCTATATATTTCAGTTCAGACCAATTTCTAAAACACACAGGGTTAATATTAAATAAACACATTGGCAAAGTAATGTTAGGGAAGACACTCCAGACTTGCCAGCTTAGTGCTAATGTGGACAAAGCTTAAATGGCTAATTCTACCTAGAAAGAAAGGTTTGAAGAGCTCTCTCCTCTCTTTTCTTTTGACTAAGGCTATGCTGTTTTTCTTAGCTCGTGTGAAAAAAAAATACTCAGAAAAAGATTGCTAGGTATTTCTTTCCTTTGGTGTATTTTTTTTTTCAGCCAAAGTATAAGACCTTGCTTAGATGACTAGCAATTAAGGAATTTTTGTGGTTTATTTCCTGATCTAACTGCTTACTCCTGAAGAAAGCAATTCTGACAAGCTTGTGTTAACCTGGATCTTACCAAAACCATAAGCCAAAAACATTACTGAAAGATTCAGATAGAAAAGCCAGGCTGGAATTTTAACAATAAAATGCTTCTTAAGGTTCTGTTTCCTAGGTCACATGGACTTTTTTCCCCCTTGGATACTGATTTTGTAGAAAATAAGATATTTTTCTGTGTATTAACTTGGTGTTTTAATCACATTGCAGACCTGCAGCTGAACTAGAGGTAAGGCAAATAGTCAAATCAATGATGATTATTCTTACAATAATACTTTGAATCAATAAAGCCTTTACTTATAAAGATTTCAACACTATTTTTTATAAATTTTACCTCTTTTCTCTGTAAGCATGAGTTGATTATGGATTTAAATTTTAATTCTTTCAAGAATTGTTATAAGGAAGAAAAAAACTTTTAAAATCCATTTTCTAGGAGAAACTCGAAGGTGCCACATTCAGTGTCATATGTGGAACTGCATCCCCTGATTACTGGCTAATGCTGAGTAGTGCTAGCACCGGGGGGATGCATCAGCAGCTCAAGTGTGCCCCCAAGGATGAGACAGTTTCATGTCTGCTTGCCATCAGTGTGTTGACTTCATCTAATGAGGCTTTACTTATTGTTGCAAAATGAGTGCTGGCAACAAGAAATTGCTGTCTGGTTGGCCCAGTAGGTGAGCATGGCCATTTTTGCTCTAGTATTCTCTGCAGCTATCCTGAGGTTCACCCTGATGGTACCAGCTTAGTTGTAGCTTTGGGAGGCCCATGGACCATGTCCATTGGCTAGGAGAATACAGCCAGCCTTCGTATCTGGAACCCTGAGCCTATAATCCAAAAGGCGAGAATACATTCCCCCGGAGTTTCTGACAGGCAGATAAAACCTAGACTAAAACACAGAAATGTCCGTGATATTGCTCACCAATTCACAAAGCTGTGCTTTGGGAACGCACTGTTGATGACAGAAGTCTGGTGAGAGTGCAGTGGGTGAGTAGAGAGCAGGAGGGTGGAGACACTGGGGGTTTTGAGCAGGAATATGACAAAGCAAAATGGCAGTTTAGGCGTTTAAGAATGGTAACGATAATGACCATAATATGTCATGTGACTGGTGCCTGACGTTCTAAGAGCTCTGGATCCTTTGGTAAGGCAGAAAGGGCAGGGCATATACCTATTTTGCAGATGAAATAGGGGTCCAGAGAAATTATTTACAGCTAATAAAAGGGCAAGGATAATGATTTAAGCCTCTTAACTTTTGCTATAGTTCTCTTGTAACTATATTATCATTTATCATGCAAATTATTAACTACACCAAAGAAGATTACTGCATTTTTCAAGACAGCAATTATTCACAGAATATTTATTGAATGATTATGATGTGCCAGGCATTATGTTAGTTGTTGGAGCTCAAGGAATGTACTAAGAGGTAATACCCCATAACCCAAATTATTGATCATCAGCTAAATAAAAGCACAGAGTGATACAGGATTAATGTAATCTTGAAAGAGGTGGAGGTCCAGTTAGGCAAGGCTCCTGGAGTAAGAGTACCTCAACTAAAACCTTCAAGACAAGTAGGGGTAAGGCAGATTTAAGGACAGAAGACCAAGAGTGTAGAGAGATCAAAGCTTTCCAACCGGAAACAGCATGTGCAAGGGTTCTGGGGTGAAAGCATGGCATGTAGAAACACTGCACAAAGTTGAATATGGCCGGAGCACTGAGTGCCACTGGTTGAGTCATAGAGATGAAAGAGGTTGGAGAGAGGAGCTGTGGCCACACCGTGAAGTGTCTTGAATGCGTTAGTTTTTACCTTGAGGGAATGAGGGGACATGGAAAATGTTTTATAAAAGTCACTCCGCTTATAGAATGGGAAATGGGTGAGAATACTGGGGAGCAAATGGGACAGGAAACCTATTTTGACTGTTTCAGTCAACAAGGAGTGAGATAATGATGGCTCAGATTAAGGTAGTGTCAAAGGAAGGGAAATAAGTAGGTATGTGGGGTTTTGAGGTATTAAGGTTGCAAACGTACAAAATATTATTTTACTTCAAAAAATAAGTAATGTCTATTCAGAACACTTAGTTTTACCTTTTCATTCAGGGTTCACTTCAAAAAATTTTTTCATTGAATTTTCTTTACTCCACAAACGTTTATTGAAGCACCTACCACAAGCCACATATTCTAATACTCCAAGTGTTGGTGTTATTGACATCTACATTATTTCAAATGCATTTGCTTCTTTCAGACGTATCACAAATTGGTCAGTTTCAGCCCCATTTTACTTTGTTTCAGAATTGTTCTGAGTTAACATTATTTTGAGTGTAAGAGACGTTGGGATAATGTTTTTTTTGCACATATTACTTAAAAAAAAACCATTATTTTTCTGATGATATCTGGAAGAAAGTCAAAGTGTCTTGAACACATCATTTTATCACTTGATGTAACTGTGTAAAAATCACTGTGAAAACTACTCCCAATGCATTTTGTAGGGCTTGCTGAAATTTCAAAATTAGGACAATTCTATATCCAGCAGATGCAAAGGAGAAAAGGTATTTCGCTACTGCAGGGAATAAAAGGATGTAGGCAAACATGCAGTATTTGTTTACTAATTAATTCAGCTAAATTTTCATGAAGTCTGATGTTTGAAAACATTCTATTTATTTATGGAATTAAAAGTCCATACACTCCTCCATTATCAGCAGGCTGGGTATATTCTTCACCCAAGTATCAGCTCCTCTAGTAATCTCTAAGCTGTTGTGGCATTTTACAACTCTGGCTGATAAAGGCAATTCTAATTTAGTGCACATGTTAATTATCAGTAATATTAAATGAATATATTGGAGCCATTCACATGTGTCATTCATAGCTGCTGTATGCTAAGGAAATGATTATAATTGTTCTTATTAGTTATCATATTTCATGCTTCTGCAGTGAAATTCTTTTTGGGGGGTTTTGTTTTGGGGAATATCTGAGTGAAGAAAAAGGGCTTATAATATAAAATGTTCACAAGGCACTGAATAGCACTTTTTAATTCATTAGTCATATTTTATTGAAAAATTCCTTTGTGTTATTTGTTTCTGAGCACATGTAAACCAGGTTAAAAAGTGGCAGCCAGTCAATCTTCCTTAGCGATAACTGGCAAAATAAATTATAGTAGAGAATGAAAAACAGAATACCTCTGAGATTTGAGAAAGTTTAGATTTCTTTTTATTTTTGTTCATAGTTCTATTAGGAACTGAATATGAAAACATGAAGCATACCTTTTGTTGCCTGAATATTGCCCAATTGGAATCCAACTCATAGTAACCCTGCAGGGTAATTTGTTTCCATAGAATGTTTTCCTAAGCTGAAAGCATTTCACTCTACTCCATATTGAATAAAAACATATTTCTAATATGTGGATTACCTGTCTGCTGTAGATACCTGATTAATTTTCAAAGTTGATTCAGTATTCTAAACTTTGCTATGACAATAAGAACTGCCAGATGTTCACTTGAATTGATTTATATAGAATGATGCCTCAGTTATTTAGTGCAATTGGGGGAATCAAGTATTTCAAAAAATGGATTATTTTCAAATAGCTGAAGTTCAAATCTTTAAATCGTTTTCATCCAAAGCTCAAGTCAATGTTGCCGTTTTGAAAATCCTTCCCTAATCTCTCTACCAGCTCTGGTTAGAGGTTATGCTCCCTTTCTTTGTATCACCACACCATTTTGTATTGTAAGCTCCTGTTCTACTCATCTGTCCTTATCAGCCTCTTTCCTTCTCCCTCACCCTACTAAATCACTGAAAGTTGGAACTCTGTCATACATTAATACTTCCAGTGCCTTATGCCGTGTTTCATATTCAGTAGATAGAGTTTCACCATGAACTAGAAGCTATTTGAAAATAGAACATACATTTTCCTTTAAATAAAGTTTATTCAAAAATAACAAAGTTTGATCACTTACGTTTATTATTATGGTCCAGTACACCCTCCAAATGTATATGTATTCATCTCACTTCTGTTCATCTCATGGCTGAGCTGCCTAGGGTTTGTTTTCGGTTTAACAAGTTTCTAGAATGAGGTGAGTTTTTGGTATTAGATCTCTAGAGCTGTTGCAGAATACTTTCGGGTTCTTTTAATTGACTCCAAACATTAGGGTGTCTGTCCCCTCCATTCTTTAATTGACCTTCGACTTTCATCCATTTCCAATGACCCTCATCACCTCTTCTCTTTTCTCTTTAGTTTTGGCAGTTGTTGGTTTTCAGAGCAATCACCATCCTTTTTTTTTCCCAGGACATAAGCCAACTCATCCCAACACATCTTATGACATCTTTTTGGCTGGTGTCATTAGAGAACTCTAGATTTAATCACATTCTGAATGCCTAAACTGAATATTTAATCTTACCAGAAAGCGGCTCTCTAGAAGATAGAGGTATTACAATAATTGATTCCCACTTCAAATGACTCAAAATTTGTTTTGTGTCTAAAAAAAAAACCCTCTAGAAATATAATTTTAACTTAGCAAGCAAAAACTAGAGCATGTACAGGTATTAAATTTATTTCAAGTAACTCTGTAAAATGTTTTACTTTAAATTACTTTAGGGTAAGATTCTGCATCCATTTCCTTTAGATTTTTCCAAGACTCTTCTTAGTCTTTTAGCATCACATGATTTCTTTTTTTAGGACATGCCTCTTTCTGATAGCTAACCTAAATTTCTAGTCATTTCTGTCTTTCTTTTGCTGCACAATTTCCAGTGAAGACACAGGTTCTTCACTTACTGACATAGTGCAACCCTCGAAAGAATTGGTGACTGCTCTAGAATTTATGTTTTTCCCTTAATTGTTGCTCCTTTCCAAGATGCACGTTAGAGCAGCACTTCTCAAATGTGATCCATTGGCCATCTGCATCACAAGAAGGCTTATTTAGTATTTATTGTAAAAGTTCCTCAAAACTCTACTCTATATATTCATTTATTCAGGATTTGGCTTTGTAGAAAAATAAAAGTAACACCAATAACAAGGTAAGTATTTAGCAAATTTAGATTATGGTCTACTCTGAATCCCTGGTTATCTCCCTTGTCTGTTCAAAGCCAGCCTGTTTAATTATTTGTTGTAGTGTTTAAAAGGCCCTATAGAGGTCAAGTAATCTCTTTCAGTTACGTTTGAGAAATTCTCCTGGGTTTCCAGTCCCCGCTTGGATTCTCCTTTCTATCCATCCTTAGTCCAGGTGAGTGCATCCAGCCTCAGGCTTGCAATGACATGTATGTGCTGATGGCTTCCAAATGTATAACTCTGGTCCAACCTCTCCTCTGCACTCAGACCCATATATTCAATATCCTATTTGTCATCTCCATTTGAAGGTCTAATGGGCATCTCACACTCCGTTGCCAGCGAATCTTAAGATAGCGGGAACGTAATTCTTGATTTCCATCCCAGCATCTGAAACCCATACTACCTCGTCTTTCCCATTCCAATGAAGATCAATACATTTATTTATTTTCTCAGGCCGGAAGCTGAGGAGTCATTTCAGATTCCTCTCTTTCTCATTTCTTTCATCCAGTTCATTGGCAAATCCTACTGGTACCACATCCAGCATACATCCTGCATCTGACCAGTCTTCACTCCCTTCACTACCACCGTGCAGGTTCAAGCCACTATCTAGTTGGCTTGAATAGTTCTTGTAATAGGCTTGTCACTGTTCTCATGGCCTTTGCTGCTATCCTCTATCCAGCAGCAGAATCAGCTTTTTATAACATTAGTCAGATTGTATTACTCCACTGCCCAAAACCCTCTGAGCTCCCAGCCATACTCAGAATAAAACCTAAGGTCCCTACCATGGTCTATGAAAGGCCTACATGATGTAGCCTGCCTACGTGCCTCACCTTCTCTCCTACCACTCTGTTCTTGTTCACTAAACTCCTGGCATGTTTCTACCTCAGCATTTTCACACAGGTTGTTTCTGCCGTCTGGAATCCCCTTTCCCCATGTATCTCCTTGAATTTTTCCATCATTTCTTTTAGGTCTCTGCTCCATATCACCTCATTTGAGAGGGCTTTCTTATTTAAACTGCCATCACTCTCCATTTCCCTACCCTGTTTGACATTCCTCCAAACATGTACGCTACCTGGCATTCTATCACATACTTATTTTGTATGTTTGCTGTCTATATTACTCCTGTCTGTGTTACTCCACTAGGAGCACCACTTCTCATGCATTTCTGTTTCTTCAGGGCCTAGAACAGTATAAGCATATAATATCTTTTGAATGTGTGAATTTAATCCATGTCCCTTCTTCATACAATAGTTAAATTATGGCTAAGAATTTAAAAGAAAACATTTTGAAATTTCTCTATGGCATGAAGTGACAATGACATCACTCAGCTTTGAGTGATCATTAAATTAGTCTGTAATTTTTTTTTTTTTTTCCAAGACAGAGTCTTACTCTGTCACTTAGGCTGGAGTACAGGGATATGATCTCAGCTCACTGCAACCTCTAGCTCCCGGGTTCAAGCAATTCTCCTGCCTCAGCCAGTAGCTGAGATTACAGGCACAAGCCACCACATCTGTTTTTTTGTTTGTTTGTTTGTTTTTGTGTTTTTTTTTTTTTTTTTGTATTTTTAGTAGGTATGTGGTTTTTACCATGTTGGCCAGGCTGGTCTCAAACTCCTGACCTTTTGATCTGCCCACCTTAGCCTCCCAAAGTGCTGGGATTATAGGCATGAGCCACCGCACCCGGCCTAGTCTGTTAATTTTTACTTTTTTTGTTGTTTGAAATTGTGTCCTTAAGTCTGATTACACATATTTTATTATTGAGACTTCCCTCTTCATCTTGGCTGAAAATTCCTAGAGCCTCTTAACTGGGCCGTCTATATCCCCAAATCCAAATGATAGCACTATCATAATTGCTTTTATCATTTGATATCACTGTGAATCTGTGAGTATAAGCAATCCACAGAATTCCTTCGGAGACATTTCCTGATGTTGCGTTCTTACATATAAGTTAGATATACTTCAGACATGTTTAGTTATGTTCCAAGTGGCAGTGGAAAGATGTTAAATTGGATATCAGAAATATTAAAAGCTGCTTTTTCTTAGCTTGGCATCATCAACCGTCCTCATTTAGGTAGTTGAAGATATTATGCCCAGAATTTAGTATATGCATTAAATATGATAGAGTTCACTAGGAAATGTAAAAATAGAACAAAATGCAACACTTTGCTCACAGATTGGAGGTGAGGTGATTGGTATGTTAATTAAAGGTGACCTCAACACTCTTAATATTAACCTCCTGATTTTCTCCAGTGTTTCAGGTGGAAAAAAATTATTCTTCAATATTCGTAAGAATGAGATCGGATAAAGGACACAAATGAAGTCCAGACCAAGTACAAAAACATGAGCTCCTTCTCCTGGCTGCTCCACTAATGCAGACTTAGCCTGAGGATGAGATAACTATCTCAACAGCCATTCCATCGCTCAGACTTCAAATTATAGTAATTATGACAATTTGTGCCAATAGCCACGAGGTGGGATTTTTGATGTGGTTAAAAATAACATCTGTAAAACCCAATAAAAATTACATTTTGCTAATTTTCTGATAAGATACTGTTTTAACTATACTGTGTCTTCTGCTGCTGCCAGTTTTCAATTAGGGCATTCCTTAAAAAAATTTTTTTAACCCATTTTGTCTCCTGGATCCAATTCCATCCTCAGCAATGCATTTGTTTTAATGCTGTTAATTAATTGTTTTGTGTGGATTTTGCCTTTGAAACTGATACTAATCTTTGAGACTTTATTAATGTGCTGATTGCTAAATCTTGATACAAAAGGACCAATAGCACAACTCAGCTTGTTCTTTCTGCTTAGAAAACAGAGTTCCCATAGTGGCCTGCTCAGCCAAGTCAGTGCAGAAAAGGACAATGATGAAGCGAATAATGGGGCTACTAAAACGGGTTGGGTCTGCAGTTCTGTTGGGCTTGGAAATTGCTAGCTCACTCTACGGGCACAGCCATTGGTGATATTTCACAAAGAGTTTCTGTCAAATGCGTTGTAACTGTGCCTCGTGTCTTCCTATGCTATGTCTCCTTCACACCCCTTTCCTCTTGATTAATTTTTGATGAAAAACACACGTATTTTCCCATCTCTTTATTTCACAGGTGATAAAGTTGAGGTTTGGAGAGCTCAAGTGGCCTACCCAAGTTAGCTCAGTAGGTGGACGCGTAGGTGGACCTGCAGCAGGGCTAGCGTAAGGGCCTTTGATGCTCCTTCCGCTGGTCTTCCAACTTCACCATGTGGCCTCTAAGCCACTATGTTAGTATGTGGGTAGGGCCAACGCTGCTTCCTCAGAAATCGTTTTCTCATCGTTGCCCTTTGTTTACTCCATCTTCTCCCTGAACAAACACATGAAGTTCCTTCTTGATCCAGCAGCCTCCTCCAGCCGTCACCTCATCCCTTTCCTTTCCTTTCCTTCACATCCGTACTTCGTGAAAGAATAGGCTACTCTTGTTGGCTCCACGTTTCCACATTCGCCCAACAACATGGCACCACTAAATGGAGACTAGTTGGCGACAGTATTACTCAAACCAATCTTCTCTCTTCATTTCTGCGTTAGCCCATTTTTATGCTGCTGATAAAGATATACCTGAGACTGGGAAGAAAAAAAGGTTTAATTGGACTTTCAGCTCCTCATGGCCGGGGAGGCCTCAGAATCATGGCGGGAGGTGAAAGGCACCTCTTACATGGTGGCAGCAAAAAAAAATAAGGAAAATGCAAAAGTGGAAACCCCTGATAAAACTGTCAGATCTTGTGAGATGTATTCACTACTATGAGAACAGTGTGGGGGAAACCACCCCATGATTCAAATTATCTCCCACTGGTCTCTCCCACAACACATGGGAATTATGGGAGAACAATTCAAGACAAGATTTGGGTGGGGACGTGGAGCCAAACCATATTATTTCCATCTTCACTGCTCCATTTCTGGCCCTTACTATCTCTCCTCTGGCCCTGTGGGTACTGGGTGATATGGAAACTAGGAGTTTCTTCATTTATATATTTCCTAATTGCTGAGGACATTGTAGTTAACAAAACACATGATTCCTTCTCTCGCTGAGCTTATAGGATCTTTTGGCTTGTTCTGTTTGAGGTGAATGATTAAATCCCTCTCACTTCTAATTTCCTCTGTCTCTCCGCCTCAAGTATATGTACATAATCCTCTCACTTAAAAAAATCATTTTACTGTAAACAATACGTCAATAATTATATTCTTTTGCATATATTAACTTCTGAAGCAAACAGCTAAAAGAATAGCTTAGTTACTATTAAAATATTAGGTTGGTGCAAAAGTAATTGTGGTTTTTGCCATACTTTAAAGGCAATTACTTTTGCACTAACATAATAGAAGTTATATTCTCTAGCAGTATTTTTTGCTCCCCAAGACTGGTGGTTTTTTTTTTTAAGAGAGCATGCGTTTGTGTGTGTGTGTGTATGTATGTGTACATGTGTCATGGTAAGAGTTTCTATGTAATATTTCATGGGCTAATTTTCTGGTTAGTATTTCTCTATGAAGACATTTTCTTATTTGCCATTATTGATGAGTTTCAAACACCCAAGTGTTTGCTTTAAAAAGGAGATTCACCTTTTCATCCATTTTTTCCACTTGCAAATTCATCTCTTGCCAGTTATGCAAAACATTGAAAATATGACAGTGCATTATCATTTAATTCCTCAGCAATCTTTTTCAATTAGCTAATCCATTCCTTTAGTTATTTAAAATTTTCTTATTGAAAACAGACTAGACATTTATAGTTTATTTTACTTTAAGCTAAAAAAAAAAATTCCCTTTACAGAAACTCAATGTAGTTTTATTTCACTTAGGTTTTTGCTCCCTCTTCCTCTTAGAGCTTGAAAACTCAGGTATGCCAAGAAACTAGTCCTTCTTGAATGTTTAAGTAACTTGTTAGGAAACCAAGGCTCTGCCTGTGCCTGGAACATAAATAAAGATGACATGCACATTTCTGGTAATGTTAGGAGACATCATGGAGTTCTAAAGGGTCAATTTCACATCAGTCCTAAATATTGCTGGAAAGAAAGAGTCATCTGCCGATTTTATCTTGCTGACCTGCTACACACAGATTTGGCATCAGGTAGAAAAGTATAAGGTCCATGTTTTTCATCATTTAAATCAGGAATGGCTCACCTGAAACCTCGCAGGAGCTGAGTTGAGTGGGTAGAAGGGGACAATGAAGGACAAGTGGGAAGGGAGTGCTTAGCTACCCAGGAGATAAGGACCGAGGGCAGCAAGACCTCAGAGCTGTGAGGGCCAGGGCCAGGTCTGTTGTGCTTATCGTGATCCCATCACCTGTTGAATACTCCTCAGCGAGAGTGGTTTCAGGTAAATGTTTTTGCTCTAATTGCTATGAGTTGCAAAGCAAATGGGAAGTGAAAAGATAAAGGAAAATGTTGTCTATTTATTCAAGAAGTTTGGTTGTTAAGGAAGAAAAGAGTTAGGGTGATGCCTAGAGGAGCTGTGGAATCAAGAGGTTTTCTGCTTTTGGTTTTTGGCAGGGAGGCATTGGAAGCAACTTAAATATGTTTGTAAGAGTAGCAAAGAGATAAAGGAGCGGTTGAAGACAAGAAGAAGATATTGATAGATTGAGATCCAACAGGAACAATGTAGGATACACACACACACTCTCTGCCATACAGACTTTAACAGATATATCGCTTTTTGGCATACAGAATAAGGGCATCAGATTTTTAAATCTTTTGATCCTTAGAGGAAAGTATTCTCTCTTGTTTTGTTTTGTTTTGTTTTTTGACACAGAGTCTCACTTTGTTGCCCAGGCTGGCGTGCAGTGGCCCGATCTCAGCTCACTCTAACCTCTGCCTCCTGGGTTCAATCAATTCTTCTACCTCAGCCTCCTGAATAGCTGGGACTGTAGGGGCATGCCACCATGCCCAGCTAATTTTAGTGTTTTTAGTAGACACAGGGATTCACTATGTTGGCCAGGCTGGTCTTGAACTCCTGACCTCAAGTGATCTGTCTGCCTTGGCCTTGGCCCAAAGTGCTGGGGTTACAGGTGTGAGCCACCATGCCTGGCCTCTCTTGCTTTTATTTCTGAAAACTTTCTGTATAAAATTCCTAGTTCTGGAAAAATGTAAGTAGAAGAAAAGAAAATTTCATCAAAGTATGAAACACCAGTCACACACATACACATTATAAATAAATATATGGTATACACAAATTACATGTTATACAAAATATATATAATTAAGGAACGATTAGGGAAGCTAGGAAGGGTCATAAATGAAATAAGATTGACCATGAGCACTCTCTATTTCTGTATACATTAAAAATTTCACATAATAAAACATTTTTATAAAGCATTAAACATTTGTCAAACTCAAATGCTCATTATTTACTCACTCCTTGAGTTTTGGAAGGCAGCTATGCTCACCACTATACCACCAACGCACCTACTCCTTGAGCTTTGAAATGATGATAAGACCTTGGGCAGTCTACAACTCTAGTTAATTGAGTATCTTTAGTGAAAACTGCATTAGATAACTTTTTACATTCTCAACCTCTTTAATTTTTCGATCTGATAGGTAACGAACGAGTTAACTAACTGCTTTATTGACAATTATTTTAATTATTACTAACATTAAGCATCTCTCCTATGCTTACTGGCTATTTATTATTCTTCTTCCTTGGTTGACTTTTAAAATATTCTTTGCCAATTATATTCATTTCCTGTAACAAATTACCACAAACTTGATGGCTTAAAACAACAGAAAATTATTCTCTGACGGTTCTGGAAGCCAGAAGTGGAAATCAGTATCACTGAACAGAAATCAAGGTGTCAGTAGGGCCACACTTCCTCTGGAGGCTCCACGGGTGACTCTGTTCCTTGCCTCCTCCATCTTCTGTGGCTACCAGCATCCCTTGGATTGTAGCCACATGACTCCAGTCTCAAGGCTAGCATCTTCAAATACCTCTCTGCTCCATATTCCCATCAATTTCTTCTCTGTGTATACAAAATCCATTTGCCCCTTTGCTATGACCTGAATGTATCCCCCCAAAAGCACATGTTGGAAATTTAATCTCCAATTTAACAGTGTTGGACGGTGGAGCCTAAAGGGAGGTGTTTAGGTCGTGAGTGTTCCATCCTCATGAGTGGATAGAAGCTGGTGATGAAAGAGCTTGAAGCTGTGCGTTTGATGGATGGTTCTTTCTTGCCCTCTTGCACTTCCATCCTCTGCCATGGGCTGATGCAACAAGGCCCTCACCTGCTGCCGGATCCTTGAGCTTGGACTTCTCAGCCTGCAGAACAATAAAGAATAAATTTCTGTTTATTATAAATCACCCATTCTTATATATTCTGTTGTAGCCACATGGAATGAACTATGACACCTCTTCTTATAATAATATTTGTAAATGCATTTAGGGCTTACCCAGACAATAATCTTCTCATTTCACTCTATTTCCCTAAAATCTACCCAGGAGATCCAGAGTTAAGGACAGCTAGGCCACAGAGCTGTGAGGCTGTCTGTTTTACTTATCATAATCCCTTTATAGAATTAACTGAACCACGCCTTCATAGCCTCTTTATCCTGTTTCTTTTTTCTTTTCCTTATGTCAAATAAAGTAACATTCACAGGTTCCAGGGTTTAAGCTGTGGTTGTCTTTTTGTAGGCCATTTTTTAGTCTCCCACAATCATTTTTTATATTGCCCTTTTGAAAAATAAATGTTTTATATTGGAATAATTTTAGATTCACAGACATGTTGCAAAACTAGCACAGTGTTCTCATTTATCTTCCACCCAGTTTCCCTAGGGTGATTTTAAAGATGTTTCATTTCTTTAAAACTTTGTTTCAAGATTTTAAGGTGCTAATAAATTTGGGTATAGTGTTTAGTTTTAGAATAAAATGTTTGGAAAAAAAAGTTTATTTTGTCCTTTTTAATTTAAAATGAGATCCCAGTTATCCACCTCCTATTTTCCAAAGCAAGGAAGGAGAAGAGGACCATGATTCTGGCTAAAAATAAAATTGATACATAAAGCAAAATCACACAATTTCACTCGGACCAGCAACTAGAAAACAGCCATGACTGTCAAATATGGGAGAATGTTTTAGTTATATGAATGTGATAATTCCCAAAGTTTCTTTTATACCTTGTCAGTAAATTTCCATATAGATTTTGTTTCATTTGCTCAAGAACAGCTTGGGATATTTTAAGATTTTATTTTAGAAGGAAAAATTGGAAGTAGTAGATTTCAATTTTGTGTGTCAGTGTGTACCAAGAGAAAGGGTATATAGCCTAGTTATCCCATTTACTAGTCCCATGCTGTATCATTAAATAAGACATTGGATATCTTGAATTAATTATATACAGTCATGCATCAAGTCATGATAGGCATACATTTGAGAAATGTCTCATTAGACTATTTCATCCTTGCGCCAACCTCACAAAGTGTACTTATGCAAAGATGTACTTACACGTAGCCTGCTGCACATTTAGGCTACATATGTGGTAGAGTCTATTGCCCCTAGGCTACAAACACGCACAGCATGTGAGTGTACTGAATATTGCAGGCCATTGTAAAGCAATGGTAAGTATTTGTGTATCTAAACACAGAAAAGATGCAGTAAAAATATGATATGAAAATAAAAAATGGTACACCTGCATAGGGCACTTACCATGAATGAAGTTTGCAGGACTGGAAATTGCTCTGGATGAGGAAGTAAGTGAGTGGTAAGTAAGTGTGAAGGCCTAGGACATTACTGCACACTATTGTATACTTTATAAATACTGTATATTTAGGCTACACTAAATTTATATAAAAAGTTAATCAATTTAGCTTACTGTAATGTTTTTACTTTATAAACTTTTTAATTAAAAAAAATTTCCTACTGTCTTAATAACATTTAGCTTAAAACACAAACATTGTACAACTCTATAAAAATGTTCTTTATACTCTTATTCTATAAGCTTTTAAAATATTTTTACAATTTTTATATTTTTTAACTTAAGTTTTTTTATTAAAAATGAAGACACAGACACACACATTAGCTCCGGCCTATGTCAGGTCAGTATCATCAATATCACTGTCTTCCAACTCCACATCTTGTCCCACTGGAAGGTTTTCAGAGGCAATAATATGTACGAAGCTGTTACCTTCCATGGTAATAATGTCTTCTTCTGGAATACCTTTTGAATGATTAACTACAACTGTTTTAAAGTTAACTTTTTAAAAATAAGGAGTACACTCTAAAATAACGATTAAAAGTATAGCACAGTAAGGATATAAGCCAATAACTTCATGGTTTATTATCACCGTGAAGTACATACCGAACATAAGTGTATGTGCTTTACATTTGTATGACTGGCAGCACAGTAGGTTTGTTTATACCAACATTACTACAAACACACGGATTATGCATTGCACTATGATGTCAAGGCAGCTATAATGTCACTAGGTGTTAGGAATTCTCAGCTCAATTATAATCTTGTGGGACCACTGTTTGTTGCTTCTTGTTAACAGAATTGTTATGTGGCTCATGACTGTGTTACTTATGAATATTATGGAGTGTGATTTGATCAAAACAATGTCAATATATCCAGGGGGTTCAGGTAAGCCACTCTAAATTTCACACAATTTCAGGCATTTGGTGGGATGAGCAAAGGATCAATGGTTATATTTTCACACATTTGTATTTGTTTTCCGGTACTTGATGTGTGTCATCAAATAAAGATTTGGCAATAGAGATCTGTGGACTGATTTGTTGGGATTAAGGAAACAGAAGGTAAAATTCTATTTAAAGACTCGATTTGGTGATGACACATTTTTAACTTCTTTATGACCAGCTACATTGCTATCATGAAGAGTCAACCTGATCCTCTTAGTATAGGTACCAGAACAATCATCTGTTTCCCCCTACACCATCTGGAGAAAGCTGCTGGTTGAATGACATTGTATATGATGCATGAGAGATTAATAAGAAAAGCAAACCTTTTATTGTAAAAGTTTGAGATCTCAGAACTCCTCAAGCCACCATGGTCTTCAAATACTGTTTTCTCAATGGCTTTGGGCCAATTACTTAGCCTCTTTACCTCAGCTTCTCAATTGGAAAAATGGGAACTGTTATAGTGTGATTAATTTATCTCCTAAGGGGGTTGTTTATATTAATTAACTGCTGTTAAGAGCTTTGAAGATGAAAAGTGCTAACTGCTTATGTCATGATTACCCATGGAACAGTGGAATATAACTGCTTCACTAGATAAATGACTAAACCTGATACACACAAACTGTGAAATCAGTAGGAGGGGTGAAGAACCCGGGCAGTGAGACAGCTGAGGAACTAAACTCACCAAGGAATATATTAGTTTTGTGTTAGCCTTGATTTAAGCTGTTTAAACTACTTTATGAAATATACGTGTAAAATTTCACAATGCAGGCATCACATTTTGCTTTGCCAGTACCTATAATGAAATTTCTTCCATGGATATATTTTCTCTATAAACCAAATAAATCTGCCTCAACTCATATTCTAGAAAACACTGATTATTTCAAGTTACTCTTTTTGAGTGTGCTCATGCCCACCCACACATGACATGCAGATTGTTATTGTTGACAGGGTAGAACATTCTCCTTCTTATTCGCAGTGTTCGAAGAAAATCAAACACACGACTGGAGCATAAATGGCTATTGCTTTTATCTAATTTTTAATCTAAAATTATACTTTAAGTTCTGCAGAACGTACAGGTGTGTTACATAGGTATACATGTGCCATGGTGGTTTGCTGCACCCATCAACCTGTCATTTACATTAGGCATTTCTCCTAATGCTATCCCTCCCCTTGCCTCCCACACCCCCCAAAAGGCCCCAGTGTGTGATAGTCCCCTCCCTGTGCCTGTATGTTCTCATTGTTCAACTTACAAGTGAGAACATGTGGTGTTTGGTTTTCTGTTTCTGTGTTAGTTTGCTGAGAAAGATGGTTTCCAGCTTCATCCATGTCCCTGCAAAGGACATGAACTCATTCTTTTTTATGGCTGTATAGTATTCCATGTTGCCTATGTGCCACATTTTCTTTAACCAGTCTAACATTGATGGGCATTTGGGTTTGTTCCAAGTCTTTGCTATTGTGAATAGTGATGCAACAAACATACATGTGCATGTGTCTTTATAGTAGAATGATTTATACTCCTTTGGATACTTACCCCATGTGGGATTGCTGGGTCAAATTGTATTTCTAGTTCTAGATCCTTGAGGAATTGCCACACTGTCTTCCACAATGGTTGAACTAATTTACACTCCCACCAACAGTGTAAAAGTGTTCCTATTTCTCCACATACTCTCCAACTCTATTCTTTCCTGACTTTTTAATGATTGCCAGTCTAACTGGCATGAGCTGGTATCTCATTGTGATTTTGATTTGCATTTCTCTAATGACCAGTGATGATGAGCTTTTTTTTACATACGTTTGTTGGCTGCATAAATATCTTCTTTTGAAAAGTGTCTGTTCATATCCTTTGCCCACTTTTTGATGGGGTTGTTTGTTTTTTTCTTGTAAATTTGTTTAAATTCCTTGTAGATTCTGGATATTGGCCCTTTGTCAGATGGATAGGTTGCAACAATTTTCTTCCATTCTGTAGGTGCCTGTTCATTGTGATGATAGTTGCTTTTGCTGTGCAGAAGATCTTTAGTTTAATTAGATCCCATTTGTCAATTTTGGCTTTTGTTGACATTGCTTTTGGTGTTTTAGTCATGAAGTCTTTACCTATGCCTATGTCCTGAATGGTATTGCCTAGGTGTTCTTCTAGGGTTTTTATGGTTTTAGGTCTTATGTTTAAATCTTTAATCCATTTTGAGTTAATTTTTTCATACGGTGTAAGGAAGAGGTCCAGTTTCAGTTTTCTGTGTAATGGCTAGCCAGTTTTCCCAACACCATTCGTTAAATAGGATATCTTTTCCCCATTGCTTATTTTTGTCAGGTTTGTCAAAGATCAGATGGTTGTAGAAGTGTGGTGTTATTTCTGAGCCCTCTGTTCTGTTCCATTGGTCTATATCTCTGTTTTGGTACCAGTACCATGCTGTTTTGGTTACTGTAGCCTTTTAGTATAATTTGAGGTCAGGTAGTGTGATGCCTCCAGTTTTGTTCTTTTTGCTTAGGATTGTCTTGGCTATACAGGCTCTTTTTTTGGTTCCATATGAAATTTAAAGTAGGTTTTTCTAATTCTGTGAAGAAAGTCAATGGTAGCTTCGTTAGGGATAGCACTGAATCTGTAAATTACTTTGGGCAGTATGGTCATTTTCATGATATTGATTCTTCCTATCCATTTTCATGTTTTTGCATTTGTTTGTGTCCTCTCTCATTTCCTTTAACAGTGATTTATAGTTTTCTTTAAGGAGATCCTTCACATCCTTTGTAAGTTGTATTTCTAGGTATTTTATTCTCTTTGTAGCAATTTTGAATCGGAGTTCACTCATGATTTTGCTCTCTGTTTGTCTATTATTGATGTATAGGAATGCTTGTGATTTTTGCTCATTGATTTTGTATCCTGAGACTTTGCTGAAGTTATTTATCAGCTTAAGGAGATTTTGGGCTGAGGCAATGGGGTTTTCTAAATATGCAATCATGTCATCTGCAAACAGATATAATTTGACTTCCTTTCTTCCTGTTTGAATACTTTTTATTTTTTTCTCTTGCCTGATTGCCCTGGCCAGAACTTCCAACACTATGTTGAATAGGAGTGGTGAGAGAGGGCATCCTTGTCTTGTGCTGGTTTTCAAAGGGAATGCTTCCAGCTTTTCCTTTCAGTATGATATTGAGCCAATGAATATTTAAGGATATTAATTCACTTCCTCTAACAGTCTTTAAGAAATCCAAAAAATAAACATATGGAATAAAGAAATAAAATGTCAAACTTCAAGCTTTAGCTCTCACTGAGGACTGTGTTTTGGCATTGACCGTATCATTACCTGCCTAGTTATGAGGTCATACTTCTGCATAGCTCATTAGAACTTACCTTTAATTTTATAGCAAACCATAACTGCAAAGCCAGCATGTTCTTGTCAACATTTATTGCGTGGGCATAAATTTTTCAAGGGCATATATTAAAGAAAAGTAAAAGGACAGAGTCTCTCCAGAGTTCTTTGGATTAAGAGTCTTAATGATACTTTAAAATATTTCATTCAGAGTATCATATTGGGAACTTTCTCTAGCATTCTAATGATCCACAGATGATAAATTTAATATCATTTCATTTTGAGACAATTAATAGACTTAAAATTTTTTTTTCTCAAATTTTCTTTCCTTACTTATGTATATGCCACTTTGTTTTCAAAAAGGATTTAAGGCAGCCTTCTTTATTAGAACACGCCTTCTCTATATTGCAATATAATCCTCAAAGCTGAGGAACATATCTGTAGTGGGATATGGGAAAGCACAAATTTACATTAATTCTCATTAAAATGCTTACTATTCATGCCTTAGAGATATCACAGTGTAGTGAAAAGCATATCAAATTTTTAGTCAAAAATCTGATTTTCAATCTCTGGCACTTACTTGATGGTGCAATTTTGACAAATCTTTTGACATCAGTATTCCTATCTATAAGCTGGAAATAATATCTTCATCATAGACTTACTATAAAGATTAAATAATTAATGTTTATGAGAGAGTGTCTGGCATCTGGTAGGCACTACACACATTTTATTGATCCGTTTTGGCCAGTAAAAATCCCTACAAAAGGGCCACTTCATATTTTTACCTAAAAGCTTGTGCTTGCATCAGTTGTTTCTGTAAATAGTTCATTCATGAATGATTCCTGCAACTATAATGTAGTTGTAACTTTCTCATGCCATAACATTTATCTTAAAAGCTAATTTTATTTTATTTTCCTTCCTTCCCTCCCTCCCTTCCTCCTTTTCTTTCTTTTCCTTCCTTCCTTCCCTTCCTTCCTTCCTTCTTTCCTTCCCTCCTTCCCTCCTTCCTTCCTTCTCTTTCTTCCCTTTCTCTCTTTCTCTCTTTCTTTCTTTCTTCAGGGTCTTGCTGTATCACCCAGGCTGGAGTGCGGTGGTGCGATCATGGCTCAGTGCAGCCTGACCCCCCGGGCTCGAGCAATCTTCCCACCTTCTGAGTAGCTGGCATCGCAGGTGCACACCACCATGCCTGGCTAATTTTTGTATCTTTTGCGGAAACAGAGTCTATGTTTCCCAGGCTGGTCTTGAATTCCTTGGCTGAAGTAATCCTTCTGGCTTGGCATCCCAAAGTGCTGGGATTACAGGCATGAGCCAATGCACCCAAAATGTTAATTTTCTCTTAAAGAATTTAATTTTAAGGGAAAAAAGGCTTGTCCTTGATTATTTTTCAGTTGAAAAATCAGTGGTTTAAAGGAGGTATCCTACGACTTCATTTTAAACATAATCTTTCAGAATGATGAATGAGGGTATGCTTTATGACTTGAGTTTGTTTAACAGTTTAAACTTTTACAGCCTTTAATTTATGTGTCCCTGAATTCTCTGTTTTCAGGCTTCAGCTACTTCAATGAATAAAGCATCAGTCCCTTAGACAAGTGACAAGGAAATCCTCATACAACCTTAAAAAGAGAGAGCAAGGAATGGGGAAGTGCCTCAGCCTAACAGAGGAATCGGTCTTCTCAGAATCCAAGCCCAAATAAATATTTGAACGGGAATGGTATCTTCCGAGGTGTAGTGGAAGACGCGTCCTTTTCAGGCGGCAGAGTTTGGCAGGCCGGCGTGTTGACTTTATCACCTCGGGATCGCTCGGGTCCGGACGCCTTGGCGCGGGCTTCCACTTCCGCTTGCGCATGCGCACACCCGCTTGCTTGTGGCGCGCCAAGACCAGGCCGCATGCCCAGGCCTGCGAGTGCTCCCGGGGAGCCTCTCCCGGCTGTCTTCCGCCGTGGACCCCAGCCTTCAACTTCCGCTCCCTGCTGTTTCGTCAGCCTTCATCCAACGTCGTTTTAGCTGTATCTGCTTAACATCCCTGGAAGTCAAAAGTCTCTGCACAACAGATAGAACCGACGACATCTCTGTCGAAGATCAGCTCCCCTGTCCTCATTTCAGTCCGGTGGTAAAACTCCATACGTTTGGATTAAATGGGAGGAAAAGCAAGAGGCAGATAAAAATGTTTGCAGGTTTGGGTTGTAGACCTAAAAAGGTTTTAAAAGACGGGTAGACCACAGCAGTCTGGTAAATACAGATCTTTAACAAGTTCCGTTTGTTTACACAGCGCAATGGGCAGTTAAAACGCCATTTGGGAGGTACTTTACCCGCCGTAAACATGGATGCCGCCCAGGTTGCCCTCTTTATTGGCTGCCCTCTAAGAGAGAGATGGATTCAAGAAGCCATTTCTGGGGGGCAGAAGACTCTGGTGCCCAGTGCTCAGATTCTCACCACCAGTGGCACCCAACCCCATGACCTGATGAGGCGGATGCCCAAGAGTTAGTTTGAAGAAATGTCATCACGCTCTTATATGAAGTAAGAATGCCAGAAATAATGTATTATCCAAATGAGAACCATCTGTTGTTTGTAAGTATTTTTAAGTATTTGCAAAGTTTTCAAAAAATAGTTTTGCTTGCTCTTTGAAAGTCACTCCATGACAAAAATGATTATGTCACATGCCTTTTCTTAGTTCACTTCAGGCTTTATCTTTGAGAGATGAAGAATTTTAATTATTATGATTGTTATATTAAAGTAACAAAATCATTGTTTATTAGCGCTTTGATCCGCTTGCCTTTTTGAACTGGATCGCTGCCCCTTGCCATAAGCTTTGTTCTTTCAGCTAGACTTCATTATCTTTTTAAATTTCAGTAGGTTATTGGGAAACAGGTGGTGTTTGGTTACACAAATAAGTTCTTTACTGGTGATTTCTGAGATTTTGGCGCATCTATCACTCAAGCAGTGGACACTATACCAATTGTGTTTTCCTGTTACTCTTCACCCCCTCCCACTTTCTGCTACCCAGTCCCCAGAGTCCATTGTATCATTCTTATTCCTTTGCATCCTCATAGCTTAGCTCCCACTTATAAGTGAGAACGTATGATGTTTGATTTTCCATTCTTGAGTTGCTTCACTTAGAATAATGGTCTCCAACTCCATCCAGGTTGCTGCGAGTGCCATTACTTCATTCCTTTTTATGGCTAAGTAATGCATGTTGTGTATTTTATATTTATATATATGTGTGTGTGTGTGTGTGTGTATAAAAAATAGACACCATGTCTATATATACATTATATATATTATACCTACCATGTATATATATACAGTATGTATTATATACACATGTATATTATATGTTTGTGTGTGTAT
Organism: Cacajao melanocephalus; assembly: GCA_963573385.1. Classification (NCBI taxonomy): domain Eukaryota; kingdom Metazoa; phylum Chordata; class Mammalia; order Primates; family Pitheciidae; genus Cacajao; species Cacajao melanocephalus. The sequence goes on from CAUYLG010020660.1 coordinate 56,675, forward strand.
ATGTGTGTGTGTGTGTGTGTATATATATATATATATATATAATTTTATTTATCCACTTGCTGATTGATTGGCATTTGGGCTGGTTCCATATTTTTGTAATGGCAAATTGTGCTGCCATAAACCTGCATGTGCAAGCATCATTTTCGTATAATGATGTCTTTTCCTCTGGGTAGATGCCCAGTAGTGGGATTGCTGGATCAAATGGTAGTTGTACTTTTAGTTCTTTAAGGAATCCCCACACTGTTTTCCACAGTGCTTGTACTAGTTTACATTCTCACCAACAACGTAGAAGTGTTCCCTTTTCACCACATCCACACCGACATCTGTTATTTTTTGATTTTTTGATTATGGCCATTCTTGCAGGAGTAAGGTGGTATCACCTTGCGGTTTTGATTTGCATTTTCCTGATAATTAGTGATGCTGAACATTTTTTCATATGCTTATTTGCCACTTGTATATGTTCTTTTGAGAACTGTCTATTTATGTCCTTAGCCCAGTTTTTGATGGGATTGTGTTTCTTGCTGATTTGTTTGAGCTCCTTGTAGATTTTGGATATTAGTCCTTTGTTGGATGTGTAGATTGCGAACATTTTCTCTCATTCTGTAGGTTGTCTGTTTACTCTGCTGATCGAGTCTTTTGCTGTGCAGAAGCTTTTTAGTTGAATTAAGTCCAATCTATTTATTTTAGCTTTTGTTGCATTTGCTTTTGGGTTCTTGATCATGAAGTCTTTGCCTAAGTCAATGTCTAGAAGGGTTTTTCCAATTTTATTTTATAGAATTTTTATGGTTTCAGGTCTTAAATTTAAGTCCCTGATCCAACTTGAGTTTATTTTTGTATAAGGCGAGAGATGAGAATTCAGTTTCATTCTACTTGTGGCTTGCCAATTATCCCAGCACCATTTATTGAATAGAGTGTCCTTTCCCCACTTTATGTTTTTATTTGCTTTGTCAAAGATCAGTTGTCTTTCAGCCAGACTTTGAGAGGGTTGGCAAGGCCCAGGTCTTCAATAGTCAACAAAAAAAGGAATATGATGTTCATACTAGTACTAAGCTTATTCCTCAGAGCAAAGGCTGGAATAAATAACCAATTTTAAAATAAGAAAAGTGGTTTCGGCTAGGTGCAGTGGCTCACGCCTGTAATCCCAGCACTTTGGGAAGCTGAGGCAGGCAGATCATTTAAGGTCAGGAGTTCGAGACCAGCCTGACCAACATGGTGAAACCTCATCTCTACTAAAAATACAAATAATTAGTTGGGCATGGTGGTCACATCTGTAATCTCAGCTTCGTGGGATGCTGAGGCAGGAGAATTGCTTGAACCCAGGAGGCAAAGATTGCCATGAGCCAAGATCACACCACTGCACCTGGGAGTCAGAGCAAGATTCCCTT